>JAEUCK010010133.1:600000-805237 GCA_017311455.1 Otocyon megalotis megalotis | reverse complement strand
GGTCCCCGCCAGGGCGCTACTGTTGCCCGGCCCCCAGGGCTGCCCCTGGAGCCCGCGCTGCGCCCAGGTACCCCGAAGCATCCTCAGGGCCAAGCGGCCACTGGGATGGACACCAGGGAGCCCCTGCAGGCCCTGTGCTTGTGTCCCCAGAGCTCACAGCCCGCGTGGGGCCTGGAGGGAAGCAGGAGGGACCGCCAGCACCTTCCACCCCGTGGCTCTCACCCCCCAACCATGCAGGTGCAAGACGGTGTAAAGGCCTCCACTCTGCTGGGGGCACAGGGGGCGCAAGGGCCCTGCAGGGGTGGCGTGGGGAGGCTGGGAGGGCAGCGGTGGGCAGCAGGTGTGCGGCATCCTCTTAGCCACCCTGGCCTGGGGCTGGGTCCTCCCGGGAGGACAGTGCTCGGGGTCCCACAGGGCTGTCCATGTGCAGGCACATCTGCCTCGGGGCCTCCACCTGCTGGGGTTCCCTCCTTGGGGGCCGGGCCTGGGCACTCAGGTGTGCTCCGGTGGGGTCCCGTGGATGCTGCCTGCAGGACTCAGCGCTGGGGCGTGGCGGGGCTCAAGGGGAGGCTCAGGGACCACAAAGCAGGCTAAGGAAAAGTGCATCTTGTTTTTTCTTTTTTTAATTCCAAATACATCAATTTATTTAGTTTTTTTTTTTCCATGTGTCTTCATTCTTTCAAACATCCGTTCAAGAGATGTTGGTGCAAATAAATAAATAAATAATAAAAAATAAGTAAAAAGAATAAAATTAAATTTAAAAATAAGAGCCGTTGGTGCAATGCCTGAGGGTGCCAGGTACGGTTCTTGGTGACAGGCGTTCAAGGACCAGACCAACGGCACCCTTGTCTGGAAGGATCTTGCAGAGAAAAGCAAAGAGGAAATCAGAAACCTGTGTTAATGTGGACACTGTCCTAAGTGCAAGGGAGACCGGGAGCGGGGGGACAGGCCATCTGGGGCTGGGGCGCCCTTGCGGTGGGAAGGGCTGGTGGCCCAGGAGCCAGGGGTGGGGCGCGCGGCCACCGTGAGAACCAGGACCTTGCTGTCCTCCCTTCCCGGAAACGTTTCTGTCGGTTCTTGTTACTTTACTGCTTCTGCCGTCCCTGTGCAATTTCACTTTTCTGCCAGTGATGTTCCCAGAGTCACCACCTTTTTCCACTTTGGAGATTAAAACACAGTTTTTAAATATTTCGCAGGCAATTGCGAGACAGATACCATCTCCATCAACTATTTGGATGTGTTAGTTTTTAATTTCTTAAAGAGTATCGCTGCGGCAATTCACATGGTTTAAAGAAGAGCTGAAGGGTGCTGGGAACTTAGGGCTTTAAGAGGTAAGAGATGAATGTGTAAGTCCTCTAAGTGCTTCTCTAAACTCCTCGAAGAAAGAGAACTTTGCATTCCACTCTCTTAGTTCCTGAGGCCAAAACAAACAAATGCTCTGCGGCACTTCATCAGAATCACCCCCCTTGGGGTTGCCTCCCGACTACATGGAGAAGCTCTAGTTTTGCCATTTGCATTCCAGTTAGTGGACCTGGTGACCTGCTGTCCGGCCGCAGCTCTACACCCAATCCGGATCCAGAGCACTGCAGAGCGGCAGCCGTGCCCTGCGGTATAGATGACGTTCCGCGCGGCGCGCCTCTGATGCACCCCTTTGTTCTTCGAAGGGGTCTAACTTCCATTATCAGCTTAGGGCGCCCATAAAATGCTTTCTACTTCATCTTTTGTCAGCTCAGGAGCACATTAAAAGCAGTTAGGGAGGTCACATGATTTCCAAGGTGTCGGATTTTCTAGGACTTTTATGACATTTGAGAGAGGAAGGAAGCCACTTGCCTAGACGGCCAGTGGGACCTGTTTCCATTTCAGGGGTGGCACCGTGTCTTGGGTGTATGTCCACTTAGCTAAAATGGAAGCTAATCACATGCATCTGATGGTTATTTGTTTTTGGCAGGGCCTTCTCGACAAAATCCGAACTTTATCTTAAGTTATAATAGAAGAAAGGGACTCAGGCTGAAACCCGGTAAAGATCACGTTGGTTTACACCTGACATTCCGGAGGATGACACCTTAATGCGGCGACACTGAGGTGAGATCGCTCATTAATGTATCTTCCTTTAAAGTAGCATTCTTAGGAGACAAACCCTAACTCAAATCTTAACTTACTAAACAGCCGCTTAAGGACTCAGAAATATCATAGGCCAGATTTCATCCCTGTGCCCGTGAGCCCCCGCAGGACCCGCGGATCTGCAGGGCACGCTGGTCCATCCCGTGAGCAGACGTGTACTGTACGTGCTTGGTGGCCTGTGGCCGTGCCAGGCCTCGGCCCTCGGGCGGCAGGAGTGGTGCTCGGGAGGTCCCGCGTGCCTGAAAAGAAGCAAGCTCAGTGTGACCAAACCCCTCTGGTGACATAGGAACCATCATCTCCTCACAACAGCTAGCGAGGAAAGAGAGGAAAGAGCTCGCACACTTGGGGAAAGACAAAAAGTCAATCCTACACGTCAAACTCTGTTACCCCACAAAACGACCTAAGCGATTACTGAGCGCAGAAGACGGAAGCCCGGTCTCCCAAAGCCAGGCGGAGAGCGCGCCGGACATCGTGTCCCGTCCACTCAGTCGCAAGTCCCGGGACCTCCGCTCTGGCTCCTGCCAAGGGGATCTCGTCGAGCCAGCCTGGCTCAGGTCGAAGGAGTTTGTGACCTTAGTCACGGCCTGTGCTGCAGTCAGCGGCCACCGTGCAGGGGAGGAGGTCCTCATCGGACCCCAGCCTACATGGGGTGTTCCCCGTGCTGGTCCTCGGTCACTGGCCCCAACATCGGGCCTCTGGCAGGGGCTTCCTGATTTTATTTTTTTAAATAGTAACTTTTTTTAAGATTTTATTTATTTATTCATGAAAGACACACACAGAGAGAGAGAGAGAGAGAGAGAGAGAGAGAGAGGCAGAGACACAGGCAGAGGGAGAAGCAGGCTCCATGCAGGGAGCGCGAAGCGGGACTCGACCTCAGGTCTCCAGGATCAGGCCCTGGGCCGAAGGCGGCGCTAAACCGCTGAGCCCCCGGGGCTGCCCGGCTTCCTGATTTTGAATGTGAGGGAAAGGCGGCCTCTTTCTTTCCAGGCGGACCCTGCATATTTCTTATGCAAATTGATCCTCCTGTGATGCTGTGATTCATAATAAAAATATGTATTTTGTCTTCTCCACTGCTGGCCCAGAGCTCCTAAGACCCTGGGACCTACGGGGTAGGAACAGAAGGTGGTTATCAGGTTACTCCTTACTAGTCCCTTTCAACCACACCCAAGGTCACCTGGATGAGTTGACTTTGGGAAAGATGGAGACTGGTTTCCAGGGAAACCAACTTGGAGCCTCACCCTTGACCCCCGGGGCAGGGAGAGGGGCTGAGGTGGACCTAGCACCCAAAGGCCCGTGACTTAGCGACCCTGCCTCCGTGGACTGAGGCCTCCATAAACCCTCAGAGGGTGGATCTGGAGAGTTCCCAGGCTGGTGACCGGTGGGGGCATGCTGGGCGGGGGGCACCGCGCCCTTTCCCCGGACCCTGCCCCGTGCACCTCTCCCTCCTGGCTGTTCTTGAACTGCAGCCAATGTGGTAGGAAGGTATTTCCTCGAGATCTGTGAGCCCTTCCAGCAAATGACGGAACCCGGAGGAGGGAGGCCGGGGACTCGGGGTCCGCAGGCGGCGTCAGAACTGACGCCAGTTGTTAGATGCGCAGCCGGGGGTGCGGGTTCCCCAGCAGGTGCTGAGATGTGAGAGCAGAAGAGGCAGCAGCAGAGCATGTCCTCTCAGGCCCACCGCAGGGTGCACCCCTGAGCCAGGCCCGGTGGCCGCCCCTTTCCTTGGCACAGGAGCCACTGAAGTGAATCATCCCGTAATTAGGGAAAAGTCTGCTCCGGGTAGGCCTGCAGGCTCCAACTACAGATTTCAGAGGGGAAGTTATACTTTTAAATTTTCTACCTCATCGGGCATCTCATTAGTCCAGGCGAAGGAACAATATCTACTCCTTTCATGCTGCAGCTTATTACTTTTTCCAATTTCCTTTTATCACCGAGGGAAGAAAACCGGGGAGAGGAGGGTTTAGAAATAAGACAGGAGGGGACAGAGAAGAGAGACAATCCCGAGTACATTGCAGGGGATGGGCATGGGCGCCTGCCCCCCACCCCGTCTGCACAGAACATCTCTGCTTTCGTCCCCCCTTGTGGGGCTCGCACCGGGGAGCACACCCACCCCCTCGGTGGTGCTATCCTGTCCCAAAGCCAGGAAGTCCTGCGCTGAAGCGCAGGCAGCAGGTACTCCTCGCGGCAAAGAGCTCGGGGCCCCTGGACCTCCCGCCCCAGATGCTGCCTGGAGGCCTCCCTCAGTGACTGCGTGACCCTGACCGCCCTCTCCAAGGTGCGTGCGCTACTGCTCATCAGCATCCCAAATACCCTTCGCCTCATTTGTTAAGACAAAAAGATCCCAACGGCCTTTCTGATGACCTGCCCCCTGGTAAAGATGCAGGGGGGCTGAGCGGCCAGCCTTGGAGGTGCTCCTTCCTAGTAAAACAACCCCATTTGGATGCAGGATTCCAATCAGAGGACCCCGGGTGCTAACCCGAGCCCCCAGGGCTGCACCCTCAGCGCAAGCCGATGCTGCATCTTGCAGGAAGGGAGGGAAACGGGGATGAGGCCGCATGGCCTCCCTACTCGGCTCCCCCAGGCACTTCTGAGCAGCCCCTGTGCTGCAAACCTGCTCTTGAAAGGACTCCAGCCCCGCAAAGCTCCCTGTGCTTGGAATCCTCCAAATGATAACGCACCGCTTTCCCCTCAGGTGGGTTTGGAGAACACTATTATTTTAAAGATCGGTAAATCATGCGTCGAGTTGGAAGAACCCTCGCCCACACCTTCAGCCGCTTCCCCAAGCCGGGCAAACTGTGGCGTCACAGGTTCCCCCTTTATGCCGACGCAAGCCCGGAATCACTCCGGAGGTTGCTTTTTCCTGCTTTTCTGATTGTTCCAGAGCTGTTGGCTTACGTGCCGTCCTCCTCTCCTCTTTCCTTCCTTCCTTTACCTCCTTCCATCGCCCCAGCCCTCTTTCCTCCGTTCTCTCTCCTTCCCGCACTTTTTTCCCTTTTATCTTTTATTCTCTCTTCTGAAACAAGCCCGTTCCTTCTCCCCGGGCCTGCTTCCAACTCCCTGGCTGAAATCCGAACGGCTGAATGTGCTGAGCTCGCTGCGGGCCCGGGGATGAGTCCGGCCTCTGGGGAGCGTCTCCATCTCCATCTCCATCTCCGTCTCCATCTCCGTCTCCATCTCCATCTCTGTCTCCGTCCCTGTCTCCGTCTCTGTCTCCCGATTGTATTTTCGGATTTGCTTCTCTGCCCCGTTCCCCCCGCTGCCGGCTTCCCTCTGGGCGGGCCAGTGCTCCTCCTGGACCCACCAGCTGCTCGGGGCTTATATTCCATATTCGTAAGACCCAGAGAATAAAGGCTTTCTTATGATTGTTTCAGAAATAAAGGGGTTTGGAGTCAAGTTTTCATGGACCAGCTCAAGTCACAGGCTAATTCCTGCACCAGGTACAAGACGACGGGTGCCGATGGGTGAACCCCGAGGGAAGCTGGGCACTGGAAAGGAAGGCAGGCCACACAGCAGCCGGAGGGGCCTGAGGGGCGCATCTGGACCTCAACCTACAGTGACGCCAAGGGCTCTGGGCATTTCCCATCATAAGAAGCCAGGAGACGGTGGCCGTGCGGGGCCTGCGGCCTGGGGAGGAGGCCTCAGGGTCCCCTGCATCTATGATCCCTGCTTGCCACCAGGTCAGACGTCCCTCAGAAGCTTCTGGCAGGTGTCAGCTCAGCGACCCTGGGCAATGACCAGACATCACACCCAGGTAATGCTCAAGCAGAGTCACGTAAGATGCAGTTCCCTTTGGGGACACCCTGCATGTTGTACCCCAGTGAGCCTCGGCTGGGGTCAGTGCTGTGTCGACACACCTGCCCCAGGTGTGGACCCCGCCAGTGCCCTGCGTGCCTACCGCGGCCTCTGCACGCCCCAGGCCCTGCGAGGGAAGGTGCAGGCGCCACTCCCTTGGCTGATGTCACGGCCGCAGCTTTCGTGCAGTGTGGTTCTCGCGGCCTTCACGCGGACTTGACGTAGAGGTAGCTGTTCTGACCACGGAGGCATATTTATTTTGTTTGGTCTAGTGGCCGATGTTGGACTCACATTACAGTGCTCCGTACTTTCTGAGTAATCAGAACTGCACCCTGCCCTGCCCCCTGACGCAGGGCTTCTGCCCAGACCTATACCTTGCTGCACGGACCTGAGGATCCGTAACCGCACGTTCCCGGAGGAATTCTTTCCCTCACATTATGCTGTTGAAGACATAGAATGCACACTGTCAGAGCGTTTGTAGAGTGTGTATGCGATTTTAAATTACAAATTAAGGCAGAAATAGTTCAAAGATAAAGAAATAGTTCAAAGATGCTGTGTATTTTCTAGGCAGGGAAGATTGTGCCCATATTGTTCTGATGGCTGTTGTCCCGGGGAATGACTTAGAACCTGCATGTGCGTGTGTGTCTGTATCATGACTGGGCCCATATCACTATGCAAACTTAGGATTTTATCTCTTTCTACATAAGTGCATATAAGTACATGTAACACGCACATATTTTACACGTACACGCTGGAGTGACTGTGTGACTCAATTAAGAGGAAGACAATTTGTATTTTTCTCTAATTCTAATGATGTGGCTTTAAAAGGATGTGTCCCACTTCCCTGATCAATAAAGCAATGGGTTTGCCCGAATCAGAGTTTCCCACAGTGCACCCTTGGGACTTCCGTCCTGGGAGATCCTCAGCAAGAGACAGGTGCCACTGTCCCACTGGTTTGGGGAAGGCCAAGCATCTGTTCTCCACGTGGACAGGTGTGCAGCGAACTGGAGTCTTAAGGGCTCAGCCCGGTGTTACAGTTAAAACAAAATACAGTCTAAAAACATATTTACTTTTGGCTTTTGATTTAGGATCATTTTTTAAAGATTTTATTTATTTATTCATGAGAGACACAGAGAGGGAGGCAGAGACACAGGCAGAAAGAGAAGCAGGCTCCATGCAGGGAGCCCCATGTGGGACTTGATCCCGGGATCCCAGGGTCATGCCCTGGGCCAAAGGGCAGATGCTCAACCGCTGAGCCACCCAGGCTGCCCAATTTAGAATCATTTTTAAGCAGTAACCGTTGCTATGCTTTTGGGAACGTATGTCACGTCATTGGGCCTGATGACTTGCTGCGTCCTCTGAACCCTGGCAGCTTGAAAATAACTTCAAAAACACATTTGCTTCCGGGGATTTAAATCACATTGTCAGGTAAATTATATAAAAAAATAGGTGGCTTAACATAGCAGAGATGTTATGGTATAAAAATGTGTTAGCACGACCGGTGATGAAATATAGGAGCGTAGCTACATTTGTTGTACCTCCACTGGCTGGGCCTCTGTTTTCTGTGACCCATCTTGTTTCTCAAGAACAAAGTTAGAAGAAAGAAAATGCCCATGTGTGGATGTGGATGCATGCATGTTTATTTTAAAAATTGATGAAACCCTGCACTCACACAATATTTGTGCCACACCAAGGCGAAGGCCCACAGGCTTAGACATTTATGTAAATTAAGATCCTATAAATAATCTTTTACATAATATACATGAGTTTATGTATGTAAACAGCATGTAAAAACACTTGCATAGGTTTCATATACATGATTTTCATATATTGTAGGTATAAAATTATGATGGAGGTGAAGGTTAGCTCTTTCTAGGACACCAGCTAATAATTTAATTCAATCCAAAAAATTAAAAGAATGTCTATCTGCCAGGAGCTGTGCAATGTCCTAGAAATAACATAATGATAGTAAATCATCTTTCTCTCAAGAGCCCAAATGCTTCCATCACAGAGCTGACCGAGTGATGAGGAGAGAGGGGACTGCGTGGAGACTGCAACTTGATGGCTCACTGTGGGCTCCTGGGGCCTTGGTGACACCCCATCACCCCTCACAACCCCAGATGATGTTCCTGGGGACCAGACATCAACGCACATAATGCATTTCAACCACTTTGCCAGCTACATTATTTTTAGAGAATTGAAAAAAAAAAAATAGTTGCCATGAAAAGGGGTGAGAGTCAACTATGCAGATACTACAGGTGTGGAGCGATTTCCAAAGAACCATGATCGATAACAGGGCTCCGGCGCATCCCCCACGACCGTGGTTTGGCACTTGCTGTACCGTGCTGTGTGCTTCCTGCCCAGGGCCAGACTCCTGCCGCTGTGGAGACGCTGTTTGGAACCTCAGGGGAAGGAGACCAGACGAAGAGTAAACAGCCTCCCCTTGAGCAGACTTGTATCCAGTGGGAGCAAAAAGCGACCACGCAGCAGATGGAAGCATTGCCATCTCCGGGTGGGTCCTCAGCTCCCTTATGCACCCTGTTACTCCACAGTGTGAGGGTTTGGTGACTTGCGGGCTCCCACCTGCACGTGCACGACCTCAAATCCAGGAGCAAGCATCACTGCTGCTCCTTCCTTCAACTGCATTTAGTGCTGTGAAATCAGGAAGAGGAGAAAAAACACATTCTTAAAATGGTGATAAGTATTCTATTGATTAGGAATTATCTCCAGATACTTTTGTTTTAATTTTTTTAAATCTGTCCAAGCAATCTCTACGCCCCATGTGGGGCTTGAACTCAGGAACCTGAGATCGAGTCGCCGCTCTCCTGACCGAGCCAGCCAGGCGCCCCTCCCTCCAGCTACTTCTAATATAAGCCCCTGTTGAGGGCTAGAACCAGGGGTCACTTCACTTTACTGAAAGAATTGAAGGCATCGAGGCCAAGGCCATGGCCACCAGGAAGAAATCTTGGGTGACGTGACACTGAGCAAAGACTTGGGAAAAGTGAGGGCTCAGCTGCGCGGTCACCAATGCTCAGCTGGGCATTTCTGGGTGAGCGGAATAGCAAACGCATCAACTTGTAAATGGGACATCAAGAACCAGCAAGGAGCAGGGGCTGCAGCAGAAGGATGACAGGCAGGTACCACTGGCAGAAGTCAAGCTTCAAGACACAGCTGGGTGACAGGAAGCCTTGTTCAGAACGTCACCCGCTTTTCTAAATATGATGGAAGGTCTGGGATGGGCGAGACTTACATTTCGAGAGTGGGGACCGGGCTGCCCTAACAGAGGAGAGACTATGGAGGGCAGGGTGGCAGCAGGAGGCGGCAGGAAGGGCCCCTATCAGTTTGGAAGAGAGATGATCAGCTGGCTTGGAGCCGGGGCAGAGGGGAGCAAGGGAAAGAGTGGCTTTTGGTCTGAGAACTTGGGGAATAGAGATATCATTTACCAAGTTTAAATAGACGGTGGCTGGAGGGAGGGGCACCTGGATGGCTCAGGATTGGTTGTAGGTTCAAGATGGGGAAGATACATGGGCCAGGACCAGAATATGTTTTGCTGGAAATAAAGGAATACTTAATACTTACAAAAATGAGGCTGTTCCTGGCATCAGTTCAGGAGCTCTGGCGTCAGGACCACAGGTGAGTCATAGGATAGAGGGAAGGGGGTTAAAGGCTCTCCATGGAGACCTGGGGCTTGGTCTCAGTGATCGCTCTCTCTGTGAGAGCCCTGGAGAAATCAGGAGGAAAACAGGGGACATCGGCCTTGGGGATAGAGGTTAGGATGTGCCCAGGATGAGATGTCCAGTAAATAAGTAAGAGCCACTGTGTGTCTGGAGGCAGTAGTTAAGCCAACCACAGGGGCCAGAGATGGACAATCCAGAAGCCTTCCTCCTCAGTACCGGTTTGAAAACCATGGGATTAGGTGAGAACAGAGATAGGCAGGTGAAGAAGGGAAGAGAAAATCTGTGAGGGTCCAGCTTTTGGGCAAACCATTATTTAGGTTGTTTCTAAACTACATGCATCTGCAGTTTCTTCTCTTATTTTTATAGGTTTTTGTGCTTGTTTTGTCTGTATCCCTGAGCATTTAATTGTTTGCACCCAGCCCTAGTTTCCCAGAGCTAGTCCGTAGCTCTGCACTATTTATATAATCTATGTCTTACAGTATAATTTTATTTTCTATTTTATTCTTTTTAAGCTTTTATTTATTTATTCATGAGACACACGGAGACACAGGTTGAGACCCTGGGGTCACAACCTGAGCCATAAGGCAGATGCTCAACTGCTGAGCCACCCAGGTGCCCCATTACAGGCTAATTTTAAATGCTGTTTTTACCACCTACGCAAACTTTACATTTGCTTGGCTTTCCTCCCGAACCTCAAAATGTGCCCTAATGATTTTTTCTATCTCTGCCCATCTTTATGGTTTTCAAATGTATTTTAGAGATAAACCATGCTAGTATTAGTATACTGTATAGTAGTAAGGTTTTTATTTTTTAAAACATAAGTTAATGAATTTTCACTTTTTTCTTCTTTTAAAACCGGTCTTGTAACTTTCTGCTGGTGTCATATGCGTATCCGCTAGATGAATTCGGAAAGTGTCTAGAAGTATTATACAAACACCATATTCTGGGGGATCCCTGAGTGGTGCAGCCACTTTAGTGCTGCCTTCAGCCAAGGGCGTGATCCTGGAGACCCGGGATCGAGTCCCACATCGGGCTCCCTGCATGGAGCCTGCTTCTCCCTCTGCCTGTGTCTCTGCCTCTCTCTCTCTCTCCCTCTCTCTCTGTGTCTCTCATGAATAAATAAATAAGATCTTAAAAAAAGAACACCATATCTTTTTATGATCGGGATTGCAAACATGATGATATGATTAGTTTGATGTGTTTATGAAATCATCTATATAATATTTTTAGAAGAATAAAGACAGGATGCCTGCGTGGTTCAGTGGTGGAGCATCTGCCTTGGGCTGAGGGCAAGAGTCCCGGGATCGAGTCCCATATCGGGGTCCCTGCAAGGAGCCTGCTTCTCCCTCAGCCTGTGTCTCTGCCTCTCTCTGCGTGTCTCATGAATAAAAAGAAAAATCTTTAAAAAAAAAAGAAGAAGATTGAGGATGTACAGAACAGTTCCAAGATGAAACAGGTTATGCTGTGATTCTCTTGGTCGGGGGAATCGATTTTGTTCCTGAGCGTGCTTACAGGTAAGTGATAGTCTCTTTCTCGTGCTGCCTTATTTTGGGTGCTTGATGTCCTGGTGCCACGATTCATGTTCTGCCACCTAGAACAGAAATCTCACCATGGACCTGTGTCAGCGCGCACACGTATACTTTGCACGTACTTGGCAGGAACCCGTGAGCCATGGATTTCCCACACGCTGTGCTGATAGGAAGTCCTGTTCTGAAGCCCTAAGGGTAGGGAGGAAGTTGCAGACTACAGATCATAGGGGCCTGTTGTTTTCCAGCCTCGTTTTCTCTATTTTATAAACAGCTTTGCGAAAAGAGAAGAGTCTCTTTTAATAAAGGAAGACACAACTAGGTTACTGATGGGGGAAATAAGAAAAAACATTAGAGGTTTTTTTTTAATTGATTAATTTATTTTTAAAGAAACACTGGTTCTTCTGTTTGGCTAATAGAAGTCCGCCACCTTTCCTCATCATGATTCTAACGGCTTATAGGAAAACTCTGTAACTGCGTATGGACATTGAGGACAGCTCTGAAACCCGGAGGATGTCCTTCAAACTCCCTGGACCTCAGTATGAATACTGATTTATCCATTTATTTGCAAATTGTGAGGTACTAAATGCATAGCATGTTAGAAGCTTCAAATTCTAAAAATAAGATGTGGATCCTGCCTGTCATCTTCTGTGGGAAACATCTGCATCTTGGTGTCTTCAAGATTGACTTTCTATTATTGAGAAAGCAAGCACCACCTTTTTTTTGGCATAATATTAATGACTGCTTTGATATTGTTTGAACTCATCTGTGTGTATGTTATTCTTTTAAAATCTTATTGTTACTTGGAATGAACTAGAAGGTAAAGTTGAAAGCTGAGAAGCTTTACTTCTTCAATGATAATTAAGTGAATGTAGCTTAGAGAAACCAGCATAGCAAGCTTATGGGTGATGGTATCCATGGTGAGTGGCTGGGCTGATGGAATTTCTGTGGGTGCTGAGAAGCATGGAAATGCACTGGTCCCTAGGACGAGGGCAGTGGGTCTGAACACTCAGAGTTGATGAGTTACTTAAGCAATTTGGACAACCAATAACAAGCTCAGATAAGTAGGATTTTATATCCTACTTTTATTCTGAAAAACATAATTGAGAGAGGCTGAGCCAGGATGGGGAGGCTGAGATTTGTATGTTAGAACATCCATCCTGACATCTTAAGTAGTGCGTTTAGAGACAAAATGGCGTACAATCATCCACTACCCACCTTTAAGTCCTCACAAGAACAGCTGCACCTCGTGAGGCTCAGAAAAAGAACCCATTGCCGTGGACTAAACCCATCCTCAGTCCGTCTTGGTGTCTGATTTTGCCATTTTGAAAATGAAGAGCCTCCAGTACCTGAGGGTGGCAAGGCCTAGCAGAGCTGGCCAGAATCTGTCCTAAGAAATCTTCTCCAGAAAAGTTCTGATGGGAAATCTGCTCTCTCTCTAAGAATGGGAAAGATCCCACTCCTTCATGCTGACATCACAAGAGAGAGGGAGACTTTTGCCAACTACAGGCCCCAGAGAGCCTGCCATGACCATGCTACACCTGGCCCATGGGCACTGACTGCCCCTAGAGCTTGGTGAGGGTGTGCCTTCTGACTTCTTCACCCCTGGGTTCCCAAACCCCAGTGTAAAACCTCAGTATATAAACCTCATCATACAGCATTCCTATCAATATTTGCCAAAGGTGCTTTATGAAATAATAGGTATTGGTTGGGCGCCATCACTGAATGGGTATTGAACACCTGCTCCTGAGGTTTCTCCAAATCTATTTCAAGGCTCCACAAGCTTTACGATGATTATAACAATAGTAAAATAGAACAATACATGCTAGCAATAACATTTTTCTCACCTCTAAATGCATAGACATATGCATATATATGTATGAAATGCACATATATTTTATGACCTGTATACTAAGTTCTCTTTCTTGAGAAATGAAGTAGGTTTTGAATATAAAGCACCTACCCAGTGAAAGCACCTACTGTGTAAATAGAAAAGGAACACGAATAAATACAATGCTGCTGTTCTCCAAAAATTTACAGTCTAAATTGGAGTGAGAGGCAAATAAACAGATTAATTTCGTAGAGCCTGGTAAAGGCTATACTAGAATTACGACAGTCATTCCGCAGGAGTCCAGGGCAGGGAGCAGCTCACTCGCACGGTTTTCCTGAAGAGCCATATGAGTTTATAGAAGTGATTATGCAGAGTACCACTGGGATCCTCTGTAATGAGTCAATAAAAACCTATTATGTTCTGAATGGCCATTTCAGCAGCCGGTAGGAAATGCTGGATCCCAGAAAAGAAAGAGCCCTATGCTTCCAGACAACTGTTAATGTTGGCAGCTAGAAAACACAACAATGGGCTTGAGAAGGACCCATTTTACACTGTGCCCAGGTGAATTTAGTCAATTCAAGAAGAGAAAGTTCCATAATCTGTACTTCGGCATTTTTAGTGTTCGCTGATCCTGCTCAAATCTGAGCTTCCAGAGTGCCTTTTGATGGGTTTGACATTTTCCTGTGTATTTGAAGAACTGAAAGCAAAATGACCTGTGCTGGTTTAAACGGAAAGTCAACATAAGCTCCCTGACAGGTAGTAACCATGAAACGTAGTTATTTTATTAGATTGGATGTAGCTGTAAACATTGGCTATTCACATAACTTCACTAAAGATACAACTTTTTTGATTTTTCTTTTTTCCAATTAGGGTTTTGGAAAAGAATTTTCTAAACTGTATTCTATGAAAGTGTAGGGTTTCCACAAAAGACCTGAGGTCTTCCACTGGGGAGAGAGTGAGGCTTCTGAGAAAGATTTCAATTCCCCTTCATTTTGTTTTCCATGCACAGAATAACTCTGTTTTTGTCTAATTTTTATATGGTACTTTCCTCTGTAGCGTGGGTGTTACTGCCTCTGCTTCTTTTCTTTAAGGGTGGAAATTTCTGCTCGATTCCCAGGGCAATCCAGATGTTGCACCTTGCTGTCTCTCTATGAGATTCCCTTTGTTTTCTCTGATTCTCCATGAATCTCTGCCTTGCTCTTGCTGAGAACCACATGGCTTCTGAGTTTCAATCTATCCAAGGGTCCCAGGTATTGTGCTTGATTCCAAATCAGGTTGGTGAGAAGAGGCATTTGTTCATCCCTTTGGCATTTTGAGGTTTGTTTGCTTCTTTGTTTTCAGATTTGCCAAATACAGGGCTCCAATGTCTGGTGGTTAACCATAGTTACTGAGTCAAGGCTCAGCTAACCTTGGGATGTAATACGCTATGGGAGACATAAAGGTTTGTATTCCCATGACCTCATCACCCATCCTGTCCCGTAGTAAGCCTTCATCATCTTTTTTTTTTTTTAGATTTTATTTATTCATGAAAGATAGATGATAGATAGATAGATGATAGATAGAGAGAGAGTCAGAGACATAGGCAGAGGGAAAAGCAGGCTCCATGCAGGGAGCCCAATGGGGGACTCAAATCCAGGTCTCCAGATCACGCCCTGGACCGAAGGCAGCTCTAAACCACTGAGCTACCCGGGCTGCCCAATCATCTTTTGTACAAGGTGATTTTACTCCTTAAGTCCTTCCTCTATCATGCAAAGACAAAAGGTAACCTGAGCTTCACCCATAGAAGCATCTCAGTCTTCTTCCACATATATTTTAAACTTTAAGTAGAGAATGTGGAAGAAAGAAAGCAGGCATCCAATTCTGTTTCAGCCTCTCCCTCATAAGTTCATGCCCCAGGTACCTAGATCAGGATTTTAAATATGAGTGACAACTCCCAACTCAAGTAAACTTGAGCTGAAACAACCAATCAGCCAAACAAACAAAAGAGGAATGTATACACTAAAAATAAATAGGGAAGACTACATGATTCCCAAGCACTGATTAGGCACAGCGAGATCTGAACTCTGTCTTCACATCTTTGTCTCTTCTTTCCCTTTCACTGTGGGTTAGATTAGTGTGCTCTGTTGTCTCCAAGAGGAGGAGCTGACCTCACAGCCTTTGAATTTGTATCCAAACCAAGATACCCCCATTTGTCTTTCCTCTAAGTTCTACTATAAAAATGACAAAAGATGAGCCCCGGTTGGCTTGGTTTAGGTCAAGGCCCTACCTGTGTAAGCAATGGGATGGATATCAAGGTTGGTAGACCACAAGATCCACAAGCAGGCATTTTCTCAATGAAATTGGGTAGGACAGGAAGGTGCAAAGTGCGTTGAAAAAGTTAACACAACAGATGCCCACTAAATTCCGCCATCAATTAAGTAGCAATTTAAGATGCTTCATTTCATCATACATAACCAACAAAACCTACACTGAAGAGTGATATTTCCACCATTAGCATGCCTCGCATTGGCACCTCAGAGCCCCTCATATCGTCTTAAGGAGATTATGTTTCATCTTTCTCAGCCAAGAGAAAGTCAACATCTTAAACCCCTTCAAACACACATTTTTTAGTAGCTACTCTCGTTGATCAAGGAAACATGAAATAAGCTGAACCGTCCATCCAACAAGGCTACGGGATGTAGTGAGATCATGGATAGGCATGATGTTGGGGCAGTTATCAGTGTGTCCTGTCATATGTGTAAGATCTAACTTTACCTAAACATTTCTGCTGCTAACAATATTTGACTATTACTGGCTTAGAGGGCATCCCATTTCCCTTTTGGATAGGATTTTTTTTTATTCAATAATAGTTCTTCAGAATAAAGTGATACTCATTAATATTGATAATATTTTATCCTATTATAAAACTTTTGAGATCCATCACATGAGAAAGACCCCAGATGCCAATCAATTATAGTTAAGGTGAAGTTAAATGTACTTGCTGTAATTCATATCCTTGCTTCCCTTGTGGATACAGAATGAAGGAGGATGATTTGCATGTATAAATGACTTTCCTCTACAGAAGTATTATATAACACGGAGTTTAAAATATTAAAGATTCATAAGGAAGATATCAAATATCTGCATATCGAGTTGAGAGAGTGCCATGTGCCATGGCATTTCCTGTAGAAAGATTTCTATTTTCACTGGATTTAGTGTGCATAGCAAGTAGACTTCAGCAATTGACTGAAATCAGAAAATGTCAAAGCTGTCTTTAGAAAATGGGGCTATATTATTTCTTTTACACCAGTACTAAATCAAGGAAAAATCACAGACAAAATGGAATGATAGTATATCTTTTATAACTAATTTGAAATTTTACATATGGTAACAACTATTGTTAAATTATCCATAGCTAATTGGTCCTAAACTAAAATAGATAATTAAGCATGTTCTGGACTATTAACTGGCTCATATTTTAGGTATTTGCCTAATTAGACATTTCCTAAACTATTCATTTGCATTGGTTAATTTTTATGTAACGTTCTATTGTGAATTTTTAACTGTTTTATTTGGTGTTTACCCTTTTAAAGTTATTTCCGTAAGGACATTGAAGACACATAATGTACAATAATTATTGCGGTGGGCTTTTTCCTTATCCCATAAAGAAAATGATTTTACTATACGGAAATAGGGACTTCTACTTTTTGGAACATATCAAGTGCCTTGACATGCAGATGCTTCTTTTAGCATTCTGCATGGCTGGATCTTTCTTATCTCCTCTTAAAGATCATTCGCTCAGAGGCACAGGTTTTTGTTCATGATGAGATCAGTACAGAGTGTTATGATATGAACTCAACAAGAGGGATCTTGTCCCACTGAGACATTCTGGATGACTGGAAGTCACCAAGAGGTTCTTGATACAAAAAGCTTCAGCTATAATTCTGTATCTTGCAAAACTACCCTTTAGGAAATGAAGACATTGTCAGACAAAGGGAAAGTAAAAAAATATATTAACAGAAATATCCATAGAGAAAGACTAATAAAAATTCTCCAAACAGAAGGGAAATGACAGCAGAAGGAATCTTGAAGCATCTAGAAGGAAGAATGAACAGAAAGACCAGACATGTGAATACACAAAGTAGATCATGTTTTCTTTTTTTATAATAAATTTATTTTTTATTGATGTTCAATTTACTAACATACAGAATAACACCCAGTGCTCATCCCATCAAGTGCCCCCCTCAGTGCCCGTCACCCAGTCACCCCCACCCCCTACCCTCCTCCCCTTCCATCACCCCTAGTTCGTTTCCCAGAGTTAGGAGTCTTTATGTTCTGTCTCACTTTCTGATATTTCCCACACATTTCTTCTCCCTTCCCTTATATTCCCTTTCACTATTATTTATATTCCCCAAATGAATGAGAACATATAATGTTTGTCCTAATGTGTCTCATGTTCACATTTGATGATCAGAACAAATCATATATAACACCGTCTAAGAGAGAAGACAATGGTATTTAAAAGCAGTTAAGATAAAGACATCTAAATAGAAAAAAAAAGCTTCCACACTTTACTCAAATGTAGCAAAATACTAATATCAGTAGACTGTAATAAGGAATAGCTTGTAGTGATACCCTGAGCAACCACCATAAAAACAATACAATGAGATCCACTCAAGAGCACAAAACCTAAGTCAGGATGGAATCTTAAAATATTTTCAGGTAACACATAGCAAGGCAATGTGAGTTACACAAAGAAACGAGATACAGAGAAAACAAACATAAAACAAATAATAAAATGGAAGATTTAAGGTCTGACATGTCAGTGATTTGCTTAAAGGCAAATGGCCTAAATACACCAGCTGAAAAGCATAGATTGGCAAGTGCATAAAACCAGAATCCAGCTACATGCTGTTTATAAGAGACTCACTTCAAATTTTATGCCATTGGTAAGTTGAAAGTAAAAGGTGATGAGAAAATACATACATGCAAACATAATTTTAAAAAAGAAGTGGCTATATTAATATCAGATACACTTGACTTTATCTGGAGGAGAGAGGAGAAAATTACTCCAGACACAAAGGTACAGTCCAGATGGTAAAGGATCAATCTACGAGGAAGACATAACAACCCCAAATGTGCACACTGCACAGCACAGCCTCAGAATACATGGAAGTAAAACTGGTAGAGATAAAAGGAGAAATGGGCAAAATCACAGTTCTAGTTGAGGAGTAAGCACCTCCCTCAGTCATCAATAGACGACTAGATATAAAACTAGCTTGGAAGTATCTGAACAGCAAAATCAAAGAATAGAATCTGAAATTTAGTTAATTTCTAATAAACAGGTCATTGAGTAAGTCACTTTACCAAAAAGAAATATTAACATTAGGATTTATGTCACTATCATGTTTATAGTCTCAGTAGCTTATACAGAGTGAAGATATCGAATTCACACATTTAGAACCTGCTTTGTAATGTCACAGCCTCCGAACATGGGTGAGGTTTTGGCAATAATATGCTGTTATATGTGAGTCTGTTAAGATGTTTCACGTGAACATTGCTGTTATTCTAATGTGACCTCTGTCACTACCAGCAAGCAATCAACACACACTGAAGTAAAAATAATAACTTTCTGAATATAATGCTGGAGATTCTTTAACTATTTCCCCCCCCAACTCTTTTAGGAAATGAGAAAGTGATATAGAGAGCAGTAGATGGAAGAGTCTTGAGTAAGGAATGAAATATGGGTATGAGTTTAGACGACCCAGGCAGAGGGGCAGGCAGAGGGGACATGACGAAGGTCAGGTAACAAGGTGAAAATTTGGGTGGACAAGTAAACTAAGAAATATGGAACCAAGGCCTGCAGGGAGGAGCGATGGGGAGGAGTGATGGAGAGGAGTGATGGGGAGGATCACAGAGCTTAGCAACACCTGCTCCTCCAGCCACAATTCTTTAGTCTCTCCTGTAGAGTATAACCCAGACTCCTGCACCAGTAAGTGTAGGGACCCCAGCAGGAGGAAATGGAATAGGACTCAGCTGTTCTGAAAATGTGTACAAGGGAGGATGGTGATCTTAGTGACCCAGCAGGAACCAAGTTAGGAGAGCTGGGAGCAAGGTCAGAAGTGAAGGTCCTTGTCCTTACTCAAGGACAGCTGGCATTGAGTTGCTTATACCTGAAGCAGCATTCCTGCGACGAGCTGGGGTCGGATGGGGAGGCAGAGAGGCATCGGCTGTTCGGAATGGAGGATTATTTTCATGGGACATTACTGTGCACAGAGGTTATACAAGCTCAGTCAAAAGCACACATACTAACAAAAACAAATAAAAGAAAGATGTAATGTAGCCGGTGTATCATATTTTAGGACATAATGTGAAACACAAGCATTCCCCTTTTTTCGCTTTATGTAACTCAAGCTTGCAAAGTCAATGTTGGTGTGTTTGTGGCTTTGTGCACATACATTTCAAAAATCAAGCCAAGAAATAGCTATCAAATCAAAGTAGAATAAGCCTGTTAGGTTTGTAATGTAGGGGAATAAAAGGAACTATTTCCCTAAAAATTTCTAATCTATGTTTCTTTAATTGTGTGTTTTCCAAAGGAATTTTTCTTTGGTTACTTTACTCTCTGACAATACAGATGCTAAATTTTTATCAGTGTTGTACTTTATCAATGAGAACTCAACCAGACCTGAATAATGAAGTAGGAAGGTATGTGTTTGGGGATCCGATTCCACATACCCTATTTCACTTTCAGGAAATCATTACTTATGTCTTCATTATATTTATCACCATGAAGACCATCATCATAATATAACCAAAAAGCTAGAGCAATAATATCTATTGAATGCTTAATAAATGACAAACAAGGATTTATTAAAATTGAAAACTCAAGTTCTGTGAAAGATATGTTTAAAGGAATCAAAAGTCAGGTCATTTGCTGGAAGAGTGTATTTCCAAACTACTTATCTGACAAGAGACTTCTATCCAAAATACACAAAGAAGTTTTAAGATTCACCCGTAACAATCAGTCCAGTTCAAAAATGGGCAGAAGGTTTCATATCTTATCAAAAACAGGTATATAAATGGCAAGTAAGTATGATGGGGAAACACAAGTAGATCTTTTTTTATTAAGAAACTGAAAATTAAGTTCATGAGATACCACTACATGCCTATTCCAATGGCTAAAATCTGAAAAGTTGACAATAGCATAATACTGGCAAGGATGTGAAGCACAAGAATGCTCATGCATTGCTGGTGAGGATACAAAATGGAGCAGCCACCCTAGGAGAAGATAAATACAATATTCCTTTATGATCCAGTAATCATGCCCTTAGGTGTTTGTCTGAGTTGGGAACTTGTGTGCACACACATTGCTACACATGAACATTTATATCGGCTTCACTCATCCTCACCAAGCTGTTAGCAACAAACGTGTCCTTCAACGGATGAAGGGTAAATGGTATTACCGCACATCCATACAACAGGATCTTCTCATCAATAAAAAGAAACAAGTTATCAAACCACTAAGAGACATGGAGGAACCTTAAATGCTTATTGTGAAGTGAAAGAATCCAGTCTGAAAAGTCTCCATACTGTAGAGACCCAACTAGATGGTTTTCGAGAAATGGCAAGAGTGTAAAGACAATAAGACTATCAGTGGTTGTCTGAGGATTGGGTGAACAGGTTGGAGGAATGAACAGTTGAAGGACAGGAGATTTTAAAGGCAGTAGCTTATTCCGTATGGTTCCGAGAAGGTGGATACAGGACATTATGCATTTCTCAAAACCCACAGAAATTTACAGCTCAAGGAGGGATACTTCACACATGGAACTTAAAAGAAACTCATTTTAAAAGTTGGAGAATGACTGGAAGGAATGGAGACTTTGATTAGAGAATGTAACTGTATTTCAAATAGATGAGTCAACCTCATGAAAGGAGGTTGGGGGAAAGGTGTTGACCCAGGAGCTTTGGAGGGAGTGATGTCTGTGAGATTAAGGCACACACAACTGCATATCCACTGTACATGGGCTGAAAATCTTGTTAACTAAGGGATCAGCAGTTCTGATACAGGCATATGATGTACTGGAACTGAACAATAAAGTAAGTGGAGGGCAGCTGGCCATAAACAGATTTTTCACCATGGAAGTGGGAATTTGTAGATAAGCAAGGGAGGACACTCTAGAATGATCCATGTGGTAATGAATTAGACTTGCAGATGTCAGAGTGGCTTTTTACTTAGCTTAATATAGATATACATGGAGATAAAATACGTATGGATATGTGCTTGTACACAAGTTGGCACCTCTGTTTCTCTGCTCTGTCAGCTGAGACGACTTCAAGAACGATGTCCTCACAGCAGTTAGGACACTCAGAGCCCAGTCTGTGACCTCCAATATCATTCTCCAATAAAAAGAGCCAGGCTCTTTGAAGAAATGACTTATTTTACCACAGGGACAGAACATAACACAGTTGGGAGCAACCATAGTACTAGAACTTAAGGAAATACGGACCCAAATGGAAATTAAAAGGACTTCCACTGGCTCAAACTGGAATACTTTCAGAACAAAATAAAGTGTATTACATGATAACACCAAGCACCAAATGAATATCCACGAGTCAATGCTGATACAGTGAATCCATGGGAGGGAGAAGGCATGTCTCCCATGAGAAGAATCCCAAATTATTTATGTAGATATCTCGTATCCAAGGAGGGAGGACATGACCCCTCACTGTGTATGTGAGGGTCACACACAGAGGCTTCCTCCAAATGGTGCAACACGTAAAGAGATGGGGAGAGAGTGACATGGCAGTGGAGGATCCCAGGAAACACCACATCACCAGGGGATTGGGTTCAACATCAGCAGTCATGCTGCTGTGCTCTACTATGTGGCCTTTGTATGACATGATAAAAGTGGCACTTCACCTCTGAGATCTCCCTCCCCCAACCCATAATCCCAGTGAGAAAACCCATGAGAAAAATATCAAATTCCAATAAAAAGGCACTTTATAATCTCAACAAAGATTTCAAATACTGGGTTTCATCAAAACCACCAAAGACATTGCAAAGAGGGAAATCCTGAAAATTTTTCAGGCCAAGAGGAAGCAGAAGGAACACGGCAACTCAATGCAACATCATGTGGGATCTGAGAGCAGAGGAAGGACATAAAGTCAACCTAACAAAATTTGAATGAACTATGGACTTTAGTTATTAATTATCAATATTGGTTCATTCACTATAAGAACTCTACCATACTAATGTAAGATGCTAATACTAGGAGGAAGTGGATAGAATGATTTATAAAAACTTTGTACTATGAGTTCAATCTTTTTTGCAAATATAAAATTGAGGGATCTCTGGGTGGCTCAGCAGTTTAACGCCTGCCTTTGGCCTAGGGCATGATCCTGGGGTCCCAAGATCATATCCCAAGATATGAGTGCCATATCGGGCTCCCTGCATGGAACCTGCTCCTCCCTCTGCCTGTGTCTCTGCCTCTCTCTCTCTCTCTCTCTGTGTCTCTCATGAATAAATAAATGAAATATATAAAAAATATGTAAAATTGATATAAAGTTTATTTTTAAAATAAAGGATTTTAAAGAGAAAAATATGCAATAGAAAAAGACCATGAAATTATTCAGCAAACTGTGAGATCAAATTATAAGATGCAAAAATGAAGGTAATCAATATATTTTAAAAGATAAAAAGGAACAGAGCGAGAGAAAGAAATAAAAGAAAATGTCTGAAAATTTTCTAAAAGTGATGAAAGATACAAAACTACAGACTCAACCTTTAAAGTAGGCTCCACTCTCAGCATGGAGTCCAACGTGAGGCTTGAATTCAGGACCCTGAGATCGAGACCTGAACTGAGATCAAGAGTTTGATGCCTAACTGACTGAGCCACCCAGGTGTCCCAGTAAATGGAATAAAAAAAAAATTAATTGTACCTTGGCACACTTACAAAATACTGTCATAGCAACATCTAGATTAGTGTTTGACCAAACACTGGGTCCCATCGCCTAGCTAAATCAACTCATAAGATTATCTTTCACATGGAATAAATGTTACAAATAAGTCAGAGTTTGGTAGAATGTATATTTTATTTTTATTTTTATTTTTTATTTTTTTTGGAATGTATTTTAAAAGTGGTTCAATAGTATATTTTTTGTAAGAATTCACTTTATGTCGAATAACACAAATAGATTGAATGTAAAATTAGTGAGAAACATATGCCATGGAAATAATAACCAAAAATAGAGCAGGGCTATCTCCACTAATATCACATAAAATAGACTTTAAGTCAAACATCATTAGAAGAAACAGACATGGATGTCATATGTTGTTAACTTCTAGTTTATTCTATTGAGGTTAGAGAAGGTACTTTGGATGACTTCAATATTTTTAAGTTTATTGAGACTTGTTTTGGGGGCCATATAGTTTACCTGCTGAATATTCTATGTGCACTCAGAAAAAAAAATATGTATGCAGCTGTTCTTTCATGCACTGTTGGTACGTGTGTTTCAGGTCCGTTGTACAGGACTCTTCTTCCAGTGGTTACTGGAGTTCTGTTCCATCAGTCTGCCCAGTAGTGAAAGTGGGGGTACTGAGGTTTCCCACCAAAAGGGTGCAAGTGTCTATCCCTTTATTTCTATCAGTTTTACCTACCTCATGCACTCTGAGGATCTTTGATTGGTGTGTATATGTTTAAAATTGTTCTATCTTCTTGACATGTGGAGCCTTTAATCAGTATAGAGCATTAGATTCTAAATAGCATCCCTGGGAGGTAGATGGAAATCAAATAACACCTTCACGGTTTAAAGAAAAATGTACATTGAAATTGGAACTGATCACAAACCTATCAATGAAGAATAATGGTACCGTAAAGGCAATTTGGGGCAAACACATTCTCAGAAATGTAACTCTTAAATGCTCATACTTGAGGTAATATGGGAGGGATGCACCACCGGAACAGGTGAATAGGCCAAAGAGAAAGATGGCCTGGATTGAGGGGCTTTCGAACCCAAGAGAGGGAAGAAGAAGAGGTAGCCCTCAGCAGGACAGAGGGGAGAGCCAGGGCAGTCTGGGGAGGCGTCAGCCCAGACTGGACCAGGTCAGAAATCTCCAGGATATGCTCATCGTATGGAAGGAAATGAACAGAATGCCCAACAGAAAGACATTCCGTGATGTCGCCTCAATAGAACACTAAGCGTGCAGGAGGCAGAGAGGACCTGAGAGCAGGAACTGAAAGGGATGGAGTTGCTCTGGGAGAGGGAGAGGCATTGAAGTAGGTGGCCTGGCCGTGTGTGGCCTCTGGGGTTCTAACGAAGGAGGGGTCAGGGTTGGGCAGATTACCACGGGAAACATGGGAGGAAGGACAAATGGACGGTGTCCTGGGGAAGGCAGGAGTGAAGC
Organism: Otocyon megalotis megalotis; assembly: GCA_017311455.1. Taxonomy (NCBI): domain Eukaryota; kingdom Metazoa; phylum Chordata; class Mammalia; order Carnivora; family Canidae; genus Otocyon; species Otocyon megalotis. The sequence continues at coordinate 780,907 of JAEUCK010010133.1, read as the reverse complement.
TGGGCAAATCACCATCCTCCATAGCAAACTGCAATAAATACTGTCACAGAATAAAACCCAGTAATTAGCAATTAATACTCACAAGTATAGATGAAAACACAAAAAAAAGTAATGAAAAGAATTGGATGTGGTCATCACGGGGCGGGGGGTGTGGAAGGAGAAGTACAGGGAGGTGGCTGCATCTCACTCAGCATGTTATCTCTAACTTATGTGCAAGTTTAATTCTATTAAAACTAAAAGCTGAATTAAAAGTAAAACAATAAGAAAGGAATGTGATGATATCCTGATGGGAATAAGGAGCTCCTGTATTTCCTCAAGCTCCAATCTACTTCTGCTTCAGTAGGACAGCTGGCTGAGGATGTTGATCAAAGAAGCAAAACAAAACAAAAATAAAAAACAAACAAAAATAAAAAAATAAAAAACATAATAAAAAAAAAGAAGCAAAACAAAGTCTACTGGGCTACCTCACATTTTCTAAAATGTAGTGAGGGCATCTGAAGACGGGGAAGCTTGCGGCCAGACTACACGGGGTTGACATGTGCTTAATTTGGGGTTAATGAGGTTGGGTGACTAGCAGAGCTCTGAATCTTACTCTATGACTACTTTGATGATTCTGAGATCCTGATCTTTTTTAGGAGGAAAAGGCACACAGGATGGGTAATTACACGTCTCTCTTTGGTGTGAAACCTAACAAAGCCACCCAGTAATCCCAATTTGTTCCTACCGATTGACGGAGCCATTTGGACACCCTTACTATCATCAATTAGAGTTTTATGCATAATTAAATGGTACAGTTAATTAGTGCACAAAGAAATAAAAAGGTCAACTGATGAATAATGGAAACTCTCCACTTGAACAGCAAAATACCATTTCGAAGGCAGTGACTTCCACGCAATGTCATGAAGCCACAAAGCTAGAATTGTGAGTCAGATTTTCATTTCAGGTCTAGAAGTTTTCATTTATTTTTAATTAGGTCACTGAATTGTGTAGCTTTGCAAGAAAATGAACAGAGAAGTGATTTATTTACACGCTGAGCATCCTCAATCATAGGTTAATACGGGTAAGCAGCTTAGATAGTTGGCGACACATCATTAATGCTCCATAAATATTATCTATTGTAACCACTATTCCAGACCTAAGGGGGTGTCACTATTTATCCTGCGGAAGGTTTAATAAATAAACTTCACGTTCTGTATGGTCACACAGAGGAGCTCCTAGCATTTCTTTCTATTTTCACACACATGTCACTTTAATAAGTGCGGTTTTGTTCTTTCTTTACAGAACTTATTCATAGGAATCAGAGTCTGTGCAATGAAGTGGCTCACATTTGAGAACACCTCCCTCTTTCCTGTCTCTGGGATCACCCAATGCCACGCCGGTGCCATGGTGGCAGGAGTAGATACAACCTCCCGCGCTCTTCGGCAGCCTCAGCACCCCGGGTGTCCAGCTTCACATTTCCCCGGTTCATTGTTCTGGGGTTTGGCCGCGTCCCCATGACGATTCCCCGTGTTAGCATCCCTCGCACACTTTTGACTCATTAAATAGAACAATCTTTCCCTTTTAGGTGGAACCAAAGCATTAAAAGGAAGAGTCAACTGATTGTAATATATTATTCTGAACATACATTCAAATAAGTAGCACTAAGTATGAGGTTATTTTTTTCGTAAGTAGGCTCCATACCCAGTGGGGAGCCCAACTCGTGAGCTTGCGCTCACGACCCCGAGATCAAGACCTGAGCTGAGATCAAGAGTCGGACGGCCAAGCGACTGAGCCTCCCAGGTGCTAAAGGATAAATTCTAATATAAAACCTAAAAGATACGAAGGGTGTGAAGGGAAAAGCACTGGGTCTCAGTGATTCCACAGTGTACTTTGTACTGACGTGGTCACGGGTGTGAGTCTGGACTCCGGGGTACATCTCGCCCTCCGGGATGCACAGCGCTGTCACCGGTGGCGACTTCTCATTGGCCATGTCCGTGGTCCACACGATAATAGCGCCTCTTAAAACCGAAGCCGATTTTCGCGCCCTGAAGCGTGGTGACCCACCCCCTGCAGGCGGCTCGGCCCTCCAGGTCTGCGTTGTGTCTGCGGCAGTGCCCTGGTCCCCCCTCGACGCCACCATGAGGAGTGTCTCCGTGGCTCCTCACGTCCCCGCTTCACGGCCCTATGGCAGCTCAGAGAGCGCAGCAGGAAGGTTGGCCCCCGGGGCGGGGGGGCTGTGGCTCCACCATCCCGTGTCCCCTCTGCCCTGCACTGAAGAGCAAGCAGCCTTTCAAGGTTTGGCTGCGATGCAACACATGCGAGCCATTTTACCCAGGACGCTACACCGATGCAATAACACTTGTAAGTAAAATATATACATATAGTAATTAACTTATGGGCAAAAGCCTTTTTTTAAAAGATTTTATTTATTTTTTCACGAGAGACACAGAGAGAGAGGCAGAGACACAGGCAGAGGGAGAAGCAGGCTCCATGCAGGGAGCCCGACATGGGACTCGATCCCTGGACCCCGGGGTCACACCCTGGGCCGAAGGCAGATGCTCAACCGCTGAGCCACCCAGGGCCCCCCGAGCAAAAACATTTTTAATATTAAGCTGCAACTACATATTTTTTAAAACAGATCTATTTAGTAATGTTTAGAGCGAGAGCGCAGGCTTGAGCAGGGGGAGGAATGGAGGTGGAGGGGCGAGCAGAATCCACGCTGAGCACAGGGTCCCACTGGGGCTGGATCCCAGGACCCTGGGATCACGACCTGAGCCGAAATCATGATGTGGACGCACAGCCTGTGGAGCCACCCTTGCACCTACAGCTGTGCATTTTCTAAAGTCACCTGCTACCAACACTCGGATGTTTTGATCCCAAGTACTAGGTGCAAGGAGGGAGAGCAGCGTGGATTGTGCAGGTGCAGAGAGGCCGCTGGTGCAGACAGCCCCCGGGGGAGACCCACGGCTGCCCCGCTGCGGCCTGCGCAGGTCATGGGCGGGCCCTGGGAGCAGCTGCGGCCCACGTCACCCAGGGCTGCGGCCTCAGAGCCAGCAGGTGCACGGCGTGGCTCCCAGGCGGCCCGTCCGCAGTGGGGAACACCGGGTGACAAGCACTGGCCGCCCCGAGCCCCCTGCCGCCCGGCGGCCCACCCGGCCCACCTGCGAGCGCCCAGCTGGATAAAATCACCCACCGTGAAGCGTAGCTCGTAACAGGGTGTTGACGGGCCCAAGCGGCACGGAGGATGTCGTCCTGGCTAACAGCACACACACATCCATCTCCACGTGACTCGGGGATCCGCCCCCACCGTGGGAACGGTCATGCACACTGTGCACGTTACTGTTACTAGACGTTACAGGGCGAGCCTCCGTCCCCGGTCCTGACCCCCGGAGGCCTCAGCGGCCCTGCCGCCGTTTCTCAAGCTTCCAGACCACGTGTGTGAGAAGCCTTTTGGTCACATGTAGGAAAGCACGTCTGAGACTCCACTCGGCAGGATGATGTTTTATTTTATTCATCATCTCTTTTTTTTTTTTTTTTTAGCGGCAGAGGCAGAGGGAGAGAGAGGGGATCTCACGCAGGCTCCATGCCCAGCACGGAGTGCAAGGTGGGGTTGGCCTGCGCCCCCGAGACCGCGACCTGCCCTCCTTCCCCAGCTCTCCTGTATCCTGTTCCACAGGTGTCACGTAGCTGCTTTAACCCCTTGCCTCGCCCTTGGATCTTGCCCCCGATACTGCACCCACAGGATAAAATGTAAGATAAAAATGAAAATGCTGCCTTCCAAGCAGTATCGCGGGGCTGTGGAGCTCCCCTTTCGCCCCAGCCTTTCTCCCGGAGCGTGGCAGAGACAGGGCCTGGCCCACAGACCCGGAGCAGCCCGGCTGCTGACCCCGCCATCAGCTGGGACCCCGAGACTCTGGCTCACTGACAAGGTCTGCAGGGCAGGCCGAGGGAGCTCCAGGAGCTGCCGGCTGCAGCCACCTTGTGATCCTTTTTCCCTTGGGGCTTGGGGTCCAGTGTGCTGGGAGGCTGGTGGCCCCGGATGGTGCGGTCCATGCTCGATGCCGCCCCTCGCGGGGACACAGATTGAGGGCGGGGACGGCTGTGCAGCCCGGGGAGGTGGGGGACTCAGGGGCCTGGAGGGAAAGGCGTCCTCGGGAAAGTGTGGATTGGCTGGTGCGACGACGGGGGTTGGGGTCAGGTCGTGGGGAGTCGGGCTTGGGCCCTGGGGCAGCACGGGAGGTCAGGGTCGGGCCATGGGGGTCAGGCTCAGGCCGTGGAGATCGGGCTCGGGCTGCGGGGGTGGTTGGGCTCGGGCCCTGGGGCCACAGGGGGTTGGGCTCAGGCTGCAGGGGTGTCGGGCTCAGGCCACGGGGATTGGGCTCGGGTCCTGGGGCATCTCGGGCTGCCTCCCCTGGCCACACATGCCTCTTGGGCACCAGGTCCAGGAGGAGAGCGGCCCTGGGGGCCACACCAGCCCCGCTGACGGCTCCCCCTGGAGGGGAGACCTGTGGGCTGCAGAGGCCAAGAGTGTGGTGGCAGGATTTCGGGGGTGTCAGCGTGTGCGGCACCGGGTGGCACAGCCCCCACCCACGGTGGTCCTACCGCAGTTCACAGGAGCCCGGGCTGAGGGCGGGCTGCGGGGGTCCGGGTCGGCGCCCGGGCCGGGGCAGGTGTGGAGGGGGTTGGGGTGTGAGGCTCTCGGACCCTCCTGCACAGCCGCACCACAAGGGGAGGGAAGTGGGGGGGGTGGGAGGGGGAGGGGAGCAGGCGCAGAGGGGTGGGGAGAGGCGGGGAGGGGAGGGAGTGCCTAGCAGGTGCCGTCTGGGGCCACCGGCCCATCCGCGGCTCCCGGGAGGCCAGGGTCTAGGCTGGCAGGAAAACCTCATTCTGGAGGCTGCTGGGGGTTTTCCTTTTATTGTCAGTGGTCTCCAGCACGTGGTCACTGGGCTCAGGACACGCAGGGATGGCCCGTGTCCCCATGTCCCCACAGCCCCACAGCCAGGTGGGCCCTGCTGGGGACTCCTGGGCGCCTCCTTTGGGTGTGATAAGCGGGCTGCCCTGGGCAACACGTTCCACGTCATCGCTCAGCAGCGTCAAGTCTACAGGAAGAACTCACTCCCATTTTTCCCCCGAACCATGACGACGCAGGCTTGCCCTTGGTTGGGGCGGGAGCAGCATCTCTCCCTGGTCTAGGAGAACCGTGAGGAGGTGGGAGATCCGCCGCCGTGCCGCTCGCCGGGCCACACGTGGGGGCTCACTTGTCGGGGAGCCTGTGGTGCTCACGTGGGGGGGGCAGGGAGCCCACACAGGTGCCCTGGGAGCCCGGCCCCAACACCCCAGCCCCCCCCCCGGCCCCACCCTTGCGTGCACGTACCCGCTCGAATGAATTCACACCGGAAGATAGAAATCTAAAATTAAATATTTAATTAGAACTCTGATTTGCTTTAAAGATAGGTGGCATTGCACAGGCTATAGTACACTCTCTTTATAATTTTTTTTCTTTTTTGACAAAAAAAGATACTGTTGATTTTAACAGGCCACTTTAATATTAATACATGTGTGATAGGATCGGAACTGAGAATCAGCTAGAGATGGTACATTGTACATTATTGGGAAAGTTACAGTTCTGTATCGTAAAAACATTTATCTTTTTTTTAACAATTTACCTACATTAATCAAAAAATTACAGCATATTTAATAATTTTACAAATTCTTCATAAAAAATATATCTCTGTACAAAAAGGTCGTTTGCACCTACTTCATGTCAGCAGCATGTGGCGAGATGGTAACACGGGGCGGGCGGAGATGCGGTGGGTTTCCTGATCGTGACACCAGCGTTCTTTCCCCCTGTTTGAGAATAGCTTTTTTTTTTCTTTTTCTGTGTGTGTGTGTGTGTGTGTGTGTGTGTGTGGTTGTTTACAAAATATCTTACAGAAGAAAAAAATTATTGCAGCTAGCCTGAAGAAAGGCAAAAGATGTGTGAAACAAGCAGCAGTTTTAAACAGCTCTGAAGCACATGACCGGTGTTAGCGGGGGTCCTTCCCGCGCCCGGGCTCCGGGGGCTTCCAGGAGGAGTGTCGCCGTCCCGGCGCGGGGAGCGCGTGTGTGGCCGCCTGCACGGGGCCCTCCGACACCTGGCGGGAGATCTGAATGCTCCCGCACACACCCTGGGAGGAGGCTACGCAGCATCCCCGCAGGAGGATTTCACGGAGTGGGGTGGGCTGTTTTTGTGTTTTTTCTTTCTCGTTTGTTTGTTTGTTGAGAACATGCTCCAAACTGGCAACCAAAGGCCGGATTGACTCTGCACACAAAGGAAAATAACGTCTAACGTGATATGTGGTTCTGCATGTGTGTGTGTGTGTCCTGTCGGTCCAGGAGTTGGTGAAGTCGTTGACCGGCAAGCAGGTCAGGGACGGGGGAAGAGCGACATTGGTCCAGACTCCGAAGTCAGCGTTTTGCACCTAGTTTGAATGACTCAAACTCAGATATGTACAAGGTATTTATATATATGCACGTATGTATAGATATATACACCTGGCGTAGGGCGTCCCCTGCCCCGGCTTCCCCCGCCCCCTGCACTCGCTGCCCCCCAGCCCCTCCACATGGTTCTGGCTCCCGCTGACCTCCTCCGGCCGAGGACAGCTCGGGCGATGGCCCCGGGTCGCACAGCACATCTCCGGGCGCAGTAGTGGGCAGGTCGGCGGAAAGGGGGGCACGGAGCTCTGCATGGTGCTCAGGAACGCGGGAGCAGGATTCCGAAGGCCGAGAAGCCCCTAGAAGAGGTCAGCCAGGCCCTCCTAACGGCGCTCGCCCCTTCGAACGAAGGACAGAACAGTGGGAACCAAAGACACGAAGTCCGCGAAAGCGCTCACATCGACACACACGACTTGGACGGATGAGCTATTATTCTGACAGGTGTTTGCGACTTTTTTTTTCTTTTTTTCATTTTTCACGTTTGAAGTCCTGCCTTGAGACGCTCAACAGAGAAACCAACGCGTCCGCCTCCACACCAGGTGTGGCCGTGTCCGCCGGACGCTGTGGACCCTGGCCTGGGAACGAACCGAAGACCCCGATGAGAGAATAAGCATCATCTGTTCAAAACATCTCTGATCAAACCAGTATCAGTGAAGACAAACATGATCTTCGCCTGGATCTGGTTACATCCGTCGTCTCCCCGACACATCCTGGCCTTCACGCTTTGACCCTACCCACCCCGGGGCGGGGAGGTCACACTGACCGTCTTCAGACCATAAATCGGAACGTACAGAGAATACATTTTAAAGGTGGGAAAAAAATCACTCAAATCGTCTCTGCTTCTGGGCTTCGCAGGAAACTGAAGCCACAGCAAAGTACGAAACGTGTCATCAGGCAGGGAGCGTGTGCGTCACCGCCCCTTGCCTCCAGGGGAACACGCGGCATCTGGATCCTGGCCCGGCCCCACCGAGGTCAAGGCGCCACCTGGCAACCATCTTTCCACGCGTGGCCAGCGGGTGGCGGCGCCCCGGGGGGCAGACCACGGCACACGGGAAGACGGCGGTGGGCTGACCCCGCACGTTCTCGAGCTATTGGAAATAAATTAACTATTGACATTTTGTACATGGCAGAGAGAGACGCTGCGACCCGCCCCCCGCCATCCCGCGGGGCCGCGGTGGCGCTCCGGGCGATCCCGAGTGGGGACCCTGTGTGCGGGAGGAAATGTAAAAAGGCCTCTTTTTTTTTTTTCTTTTTCGACATCTTCGATGAATTCGACACACACATGTAGCTAAAGGAAGCAGTAATAAAATAAATGTCTTCAACACCGCATTTCCCTCTTACACCTGTGCCACGCCAGCGACACTTCCTCTCTCTAACACGCCAACTGAACGGATGGTGGATGTTTCGCTTGACCGCGTGAGAAGATGCTTATATACAATGGATCATGTGTATAAACCCTGTGTAAATAGTTTATTTTTTATCAGAATCTTACTCAGTCATTCATAACACACTAGTGCAAAAAATTGTGCATCAAAAATTCTGCAATAGGACAGCTGACCGGGGGAATTTGCGGACGGCCCTAGGAATGGACACTGAGCGGACCTGTGAGTCCTCAAAGCTTGTCAGGTCTCAGGAAGGACAGAGTGAAGCGTTTGCAGGTGTGTGCGTCTACCAGAAAGGTGTCTTCTTCTTCGAGAGAGCTTTTTTTTTTTATTTTTTTTTCAGAGTGTTCCTATTCATGGGGGTTGAAACAAGAACAAAAACCAGAAAACAACCGAACGACGTGTTGTGGTGTTGTGGTGCTACCATTTTGTCACCGCACCCGAAGGATGTATCCACGTGCCCAGGAGATTGCATTGAAAGGCATCCCAGCCACACAGAAATAGGAAAGTCCGAGGCGTTGAGCACGCAGCGGAGGCGTGACTCGCAGCCTTCCCTGCACGCCGTGGCTCCCGGCCACCGGGCGGCGGGGCTCGTGCCATCCCGTCCTCGCCAGGCTGCAGCCCGCGACCGGTCACCGTGCAAAGCCAGGAGTGCAGGGGGTGGTCTGTGGCACCAAAGGAGTTACTGCTTGTCCGTCGGAGGTATGGCTATGAGTCAGTCCTAAGGGGCACTGAGGGCTATACCACTGTACACACTGTGTTCAGAGTCGTGTCAAACCGCACAGCCTTGGCCTCTGTGGGTTTTAAGTTTGTGTCATACATGGGGTTTTCAAAGGAAGCTTGTCCGTTGCTGTTTTCGTGTCCCGCGTAGCCATTGTACTGAACTTTTGGTCTCGTTCTAAAGGGCAAAGAAGGGACAGACCGTTAGCACCCGGGTTTCGAGAACAGAGGCTCAGTGACTGAGGCCGCAAGTCAGCGGGGAGCCCACGGGCCTGGCGGCGATGGCAGGGCCTGCGCACGTCCTCGGCCCCCACACCTGCTGGCTCCCCCTGATCTGCTTCTTCCCAAACCAAGGAACTGTCTGATTCCTGCGAATACTCTTGGCCACCGGGGAGGGCCCGCCGTGCTGGGGTCCCCAGGATTTGGGGATAGACACCTGTCTGTCACGTCACATGACCGTGGGGAAGTCATTCCGGAAAGCGGGACGGCTTCGTCAGCACGTCGCCCCTTCAGGACTGCTTGGTGGGGAGGGAAATAGAAACACGGACTCCAGTCCACCACCCTTGTGACCGTCGCTATCTGCCAGTGGTGCTTGAGGACGTAACGTGGCCGGGAACCAGGTTCACAGGAGACACTGCGCTGCGTTAAACTATCGGTTACATTGATTATATAAAAGGAAACCCCTGAGTACGATCTACAATTAGAGAACTGAAGGATGTTTATTTATTTATTTATTTATTTTTATTTATTTACTATTTATTTATTTATTTGAATGGAACGATTTTTATTTTCATTTTTAAAGATTTTATTTATTTATTCATGAGAGACATAGAGAGAGAGAGAGAGAGGCAGAGACACAGGCAGAGGGAGAAGCAGGCTCCTGCCCAAATTGAAGGATTTTTAGATGTAAAAGACATAAATCTATCTAGTCTCTGCCCCCCCCAACCCTTTTCCAGAAGAAAGTACATAAGAGAAATACTCCAGGTAGTCAAAACAGAACTTTAAAAACCCACACCAGCGAAAACATCCCTGGATATTGGATATGATGATCCTTCTGTAATTTCCTAGTAGATATATATATATATATATATATATATATATATATATATATATACATTTAAACATTTTTAACTATTCATAGAGACACAGAGAGAGAGAGAGGGTCAGAGACCCAGGCAGAGGGAGAAGCAGGCTCCCTGCAGGGAGCCCAATGTGGGACTCGATCCCAGGATCCCGGAAACACGACCTGAGCTGAAGGCAGGCGCTCAAACCCTGAGCCACCCGGGCGTCCCCCTAGTAGATTTTTTTAATTGACTTTATGCTCATTGAAGAAAAAAGAGAAGTGAAAGTGCACGTCTCAGAGACTTAGGTTTCCGTCATCAGAAGAGAAGACTGCAACTCCTGGGACCGGGGACGTCTTTGATGTTGGGCCTGAAAATGCTCCAGCAGCCAAAGCTCATAACCACATTCAGCCAAATGTAAATGAGGTGTGAGGCTCCCTAAAATCCGCATGTCCTGTCCCCGGCCAGGGGTCAGCACCCCACAGGGCCAGGGGCCCACGGAGCTGGATGGGCTCAGGACTGGGGGCAAGGAAGCAGGTGCGGAGCAGCCCCCGGGGGTCCTGAGTTGGGCCCGGCCCTGCTGGAGGCAACAGCCCAACGCATGAGGTCATGAGGGAAGCCCAGACCTGAGCGGGATCGAGGCTGCAGGTGTAGAAACATGGGGCCGGCTGCTTAAGGAGCATCTGCGCTGAGGCTGAGAAGCCAGCACAGCGAGGGGGGCGGCCCGGGTGCCCCGGGGACTCAGCCACCACTCACAGGGCTTCATGGGCCGCCTGGGGGTCGGGGCCCTGCTCCTGCAGAAGCCCCCCACCCACACGGGGCACAGAGCCAGAGCACATGGGACGCGGCCGCTTCGGGACTCACGTGCTGACAGGCCCCTGACGGCCGTGCAGGGAGGTGTCCTTTGGCACGATCTCCAGCCAGTGCGGCCCCCGCGACAAGGACACTGAGAGCCTGGCGGCGGCCAGAGCCCCAGCCCACAGGCCTGGGGAGGCCGACAGGGGCTCACACGCACCTAGAGGTGCTCCCTCCCCGACGCCCAAGTCCTCAGGGCCAGCCCATGGGGGGGGCACGGACTCCAGGCAGGGGACACTAACGGGGCTCCGGGAGGCCCCCTCCAGACAGGGGACGAAGAACGTCCACGGCTGCCTCCTTCCCTGGGTTTGACACACATGCCAAGAACCAAAAAGAGCAAAAAAACGAATTTGTAGGAATTAGAAATTCCTACCGTATGGGTCTCTGTAAGGGTATCGTGGTTCCAGAAGAAACATGTGAAGACGCTTCTGAGATTTCTACTTCTTTAAGAAGAGAAACACTTTCAAGGATGGTATTTTATCGGGTAAAGCGGTGGGATTTTAATTTTTTTTAATATATATTTACTACATTTTCAACTAGCCTCAAAGAGAAATTTGAGGATAAGGCTCATCAGGCTTGGGTGTGGAGAATACTGTTTTCTCAAATGAACCAAATTAATTAATTCAGATGACCCAATCTTTGATTTTGTCAGGTACCATTTGAGATTCCTTTTTGTAGAATTATATTTTTAAAGGAAGTACGTTACCAACCACAACAAAGTGAAGACATACATGTGAGCAGCTATGCAATATAGTTTCTAATATTCTCAACTACTTTACATATGTTTAAGAAGCATAAGAAAGCACATGTTTAAAGTTTACCTATGAGTCATTGAAAAACTCCTCAGCAGATTTTTAAAACCAGGATGAGGAAGATGATGATGATGATTTTAAAACCAGGATTATGAAATAGAAATATATATTATATAGATGAATGTTAAACACTTTTAACATACTCTTATTTTAGAGAATCATAGTTTTTTTTCCGTTTTTTCTTTTCTAGGTTTTTGGGTTTTTTTTAGTTTTTTTTTTTTTCAGATTTTTTGAGAATGCCACTATTCCAAATAGTATTTTATTTTTATTTATTTAATTTATTTTTTTAAAGATTTATTTATTTATTCACGAGACACACACAGAGAGAGAGAGAGAGAGAGAGAGAGAGAGAGAGAGAGAATTGATGCAGAGACACAGGCAGAGGGAGAAGCAGGCTCCATGCAGGGAGACCGATGCGGGACTTGATCCTGAGTCTCCAGGATCACGCCCTGGGCCGAACGCAGGTGCTTAACTGCTAAGCCACCCAGGCATCCCCCCCAAATAGTATTTTAGAACAGTTTGGCATAGTGTCACATTTTTCCAGGAAATACATCATCCAGAAAAAGATGAAATGTATAAGGACTTAAAATTCCTCCACAGCTTAGTTTCATTTTTTTTTTGGGGGGGGGGGTGGCGTGGAGGGAGGAACATTCACAAAACTCCAAGGAAAGGATCTATTTCATTAGAGTTGGTTTTGTCAAGTGTTGTCATTTTTCAGCTAGTGGGGGTATGGAAATTAAGAGATAGAACACGTTTTCAAGGGATGTAACATGTAATATCTCTTAGTACATAGTAAGAGCTCAGTTTGTATCTGCTGAAGAAAAGAATAAGTCAACAGTTTAAAAATCACAGATTCGTGGAATTGAAAGTGTTCATAAAGAGCATTTTGGGGCAACCCGGGTGGCTCAGTGGTTAAGCGCTGCCTTCAACCCCCCAGGGTGTGACCCCGGGGGTCCTGGGATCGAGTCTCTCACATCAGGCTCCCTGCAGGGAGCCTGCTTCTCCCTCTGCCTCTCTCTCTCTCTCTCTGTATCTCTCATGAGTAAATAAATAAAATCTTTAAAAAAAAAAAGCATTCTGTTCAATATTCTGCTGGAAGGTGGAAATAGCACCCTAATATCCCTGACTGTGGACCTTGAAGTAGAAAACCGGTCCTTTATTGCATCTTTCGATCAACTATGAACTATAGCATGCTATTTCTTAATCCATTTATTTATTCTCCTAAAGTTCACTCCTCAGCCTCGGCCTGCTGAAAAAGTATGGCAAACAGCAGAGCAAAACCTTGCCCCACGAGCATCCTTAATGTTTGAGAATACTGCAGAGCCGTGCAACACACATATGCACGTGACAGGGAGCAGATGCATGTTCACCAGACCAGCGCTTTACAAGCACAGTGTTTTCATACCGTTGGCGTTTTCACAGTACCTGTGTTTGTAGAGGTAAAATGCAAACCCTGACAAAATTAGAGCAAAGAATGGAACCAGAATGGCAGCCGCGACGGAGCCACTACTAGTGCCGTGGTAATGATTTGAAGAGTCTTGATCAGATTTTAAGGGATCTGGAAAATAAAAGGAATAATTAATTTGCGGGTACCGTACTCATACTCCAACAAACGTAAATTTACAGTAAATTGTATAAATGGGTCCAAACTCTACAGGAAGCGATGCCACAGCCAGACTGGTAACTGTTTTTGAATGGTCTTAAAATCTATGTTGATGATCAACTAACAGAAACTAGGTCTCTCCATACATGGCATTTCGTTCTCCACATGGGAATATGTGGGTGTAATCTCTCTTATCTTATGCAAAATTCATTGGAGTTGAAGAATACGCAAAAGAAGAACGTGGTTCAATGTCATAAGGTAAGTTTATAAGGACACAAAATAGTGATAAAACATATTTCCATCCATTAGAAGGGAAGGCAGATGTAAACGCCTCAAACATCACAAAGGTGACATAGTCGTGAATTTATGATCCATATCGACAGGATGGCAGATAGATGTGTGGCCTTGCGAGGGATGCAAACACTGAAAATTCTAATCAGAAAACATCTATTAAGGAATTATTGCCAAATAAGTTGGTTTGTTCTTAGGAGTTTACTGATAGAATGAATTTTGCAATGTATTTGCCTGAATCGGATGAGCCCACTCAGTGTGCGTGTGCAATGGATTCCGAGTAGGGTCGTCTGAACGTGTCAGAATTGCTGCAAAGAAGCCGACCTGGTTTTAGAAGTATATTTCCAGCATTTATGGAATGTCAAATAAAAAAGAAGTTTTATTTCACTTTTTTCCACAAACCACAAATGTAAATAAGCAATCAAATATTAAATGTATTTAAATAGCTTTAAAAAAATATCATTTTCACATTTAAGGCGTCATAATGATGTGATGTGTCATTGTCTCAGCAGATTCAGTATTTTGCAACTCCTTACCATTGTAAGGTCTAATATTTTATAACATATTTCTAATATATTTCATAATTGGTCTTGGCTCTTTGTAACTTAACCCTATTTCTTTAAGAGCCTTCCTTATCAGCACGTATCAATCGGATTGCATGTTTCATTCTCAGATACATTCACCACCCTCCATTGAAGGGGAAGATGTCAGACATTTGTCTCTAAATCTTGCATCCCGTTGGAAGCCCCCACCCTGGGCACTGAATCGGAGTGGCTGACGCAGAACACTCCGAAATGGTGGGTGTCCAGCCTGTGGCTGCAGCAGAGGGACAGCCTGAGGACAGGCCGAGTGCCCGGTGGTGCGTCCAGCGGTGACCCCACCTGTACTGGAAGCTGAGGCATAGCACTCAGAGGGCACCAGCTCCTCTGATTTGAGGTGACATTTAAATATCAGGACACCTCTGCTGCCTGGCCCACAGAACGATGCCTAGCACACAGCACAAACAGCGCAAGTTTGCCAGGTCCCATGTTGATAGAACAGAAGCTCCGTTATGCCGGGGAGCTGGCTGGCCAGCTTTCCTCCTGAATCCCAGTGCCTGCAAGAGAACCTAGAACACAGTGGTTGCTCACGGTGTGCGTGGAAGTGAAACGGGGTGCAGACAGTACCTCAGCACCCACCAGCCTCCGTCGAGTTACCACGCCTCATTCTCTAGGTTGCTGTAATTCTGTGTGTCTTTTTGCCTCATTCTAATAAATTTGGGTTCTGCTTAAATTAACCAAAGTTACTGTTTGTCACCTGCAGAAAAGACTATCTACTTTCCACCATAATAGGTATCAGGCTTCTTGCCAATAAAATCGTGGAAAATCACATATGCCTTGGGAGGCTGGGCATCGTAACGCAGAGCGATGTAAGAGATCTGTGGGAACTATGGAACGAAGCATATTTTGAGGACATTATGTCTTCAGAAGCTCCTGGTTAATTGCAGCTATTTATTTACCCTTGCTTCAGTAATTTAAAGGGCGTGCAGTAGCGTGCGCTTGATATTAATGAAAATGGCATAAAAAAGATATAAAGAATAGAAAGGACAATGGAAATAAAGTGTCACTCTTTGCCCTTAATGCTAGGCTTCCTCTTTATGGCTGTTTTTTCAATGCCCTTCCAACCATGTACTATTAATATGTATGTTAGTTTCGGTTCTCATGCTTTTCTAAAAAAAAATGGGAATACTAAATACATTTAGTTTTTGTATTTGGCTTTTTAAACTTAACCATGTATGTTTGAAGTTCTTCATCAGCACACATGAATCAGATTTATTTCGGAGGCGTATAGTATTGTACTAATTGGCTATGCCAGAATTTTTCCAGCCAATCTACCTTTGAAGAACATTTAGGCCATTTCCAGTATTGTCCTAATGCTGCGATGAAATCTTGTTCCTATGACCAGACATCAGCAGGAGTCTAAATATACAGGATAAATCCTACCCCATAGAATCACTGCCTAGCAGAATTTGTAACCTCCACTGTTGCCCTCTCTTTCCTGATTGCCTTCCACAGTGATGCTTCACTTTCATTCCAACCACTGTTCCCTGAGGGCTAATACCAAAACGCTGGGCAACCGCATCACATCCAGCTGCCACCCTCTTCCCCTGGCCTTCCCTCTCCTCCCATCGGCTCCCCTTCTTCTTACTATTACTACTACTCCTGCTCACAAATCAAAGGTGGAATGTCCTTAGTTTCTCATTTACATTTCTTTGCTTAAGAATGAAGGTGAGCATCTCTTCATATGTGATAAGCTAACCCATTCAGTTTTTTTAAAGTTCATTATTGAAAGGAATTCATGTACCAGAGAATTCACCCAAAGTATATATAAGTCTACTGATGGACAAACAAAGACGATGGGACGTATATATGTGTGTGGATCTGTATATGTGGGATGTGTATACACACACACAAGCCATGGAATAGGACTCATCCAAGGGAAAAAAGAAGCAGCAGCAGCTCTTGCCATTTGTGACAACATGGGTGGACATAGAAGGTATTATGCTGAGTGAAATAAGTCAGAGAGAGAAAGACAAATACCATACGAGTTCACTTGTGTGTGCGATTAAAAACAAACCAAACAAAAACCAAATAGGCCTTATGCTGAGAACAAACTCATGGTTGTCAGAAGTGGGGTGGGTAAAGGGATGGTTGAAACAGATACAGGAGATTAAGAGGTACAAACTTTCAGTTATAAAATAAATAAGTCACAGGGATGAAAAGCACCACACGGAGAATATTGTGTAAAGTATCGTAATAATGTCGTATGGCGACTACACTTATCGTGGTGAGCACAGAGTAATGAATAGGCTTGGAAACACTGTGTTGTACCCTGAAACCAACAGAACATTGCCTGTCAATTATACTGCAATAATAAATTAAACATAAATAAAAATAATAAAACAAAAATAATAAATAAGAATAATGCATACATACAGCCCAAAGTTCCTTTAGTACATTCACATGGCATTACAGTCATCTCTATGATTTGATCATAGAACACTGCTGCCTCCCCTAAAGGAAACTCTGTGTCCCTTGGAGGTCATCACTCATGGCCCAACCTCCAGCTCCAGTCAACCCCCGATCTGCTGTCTGTTTCTTTAGGTCTGCTTGTTCTGGGCAGTTCACAGAAATGGAATCATAAAATATATGGGTTTTTTTTTGCATATATGAATGGTTCCTATGAGGAGAGACCTTCTCATAAGGTCTTTCCAAGATAATATTCCATTGTATGGATATACCACATTTTGCTCATCTATTCGTTAGTTGATGGGCATCCAGGTAGCTTCCACGTTTGGGCTTTTGGAATCATGCTTCTATGAGCGCTGTGCACATATTTTCGTGTGAACATATGTTCTCACATATGTTGTGTTGGCTTCTGTATTAATGAACCGTAGGAGCCCTTTATATATTCTGGGTACAAGTCCTTTATCAAATGCCTACTTTACACTGCTTTTCTTCCATTCTGTTTACATGTGTACGTGGGGTTGCAGATGGGGCAATTCAGGTTAAATGGGCAAACCAGCCTATTGCTAGGTTTCTAACAGACCAGCCTATCACTAGGTTTTGCATTAGAGTGGTCTTTCCACCCAACTTGGGTTAATATTCACTTAATTATCATCACTTTCCTCCAGTTTATCTACTGACTGGAGGAGACAATGAAGAAGTTGTTTATTTTTAATCCATAAAAATAGGGTTTAGCCAAATCCGAGATGAACGGTTGCTGGTGAAGCATATTGAAGCGTCAACTTTTCTAATTAGTTGAATGGGAGGCTTGCTTGTGATTCAGATTATTTGTGAGGCAAACTGTTTTTCCTGACAATAAACTCGTCATCACGTGAGAATAAAGATTACTTGTTAAAGCAAGCTGCTATTTTGTTAGATTAGAAAGAAATGGTGTAATGTGAGGAGATTTGCAAAAGCACAGTGACAGTGCAGGCTGGCTTCATGGGATGAGTAAGCCCAGACAGCCACAGGGTATCTTGTCCTGCTCACCGGGGCATCCTTCAGTAGAATTACTAGAGCGTGTGCTGAGGGAGGAAGGAGGACGATAACTGCAGGGTTTTTGGCTTAGAGCAAGAGAAAATTTTGCTCATCATTAGTGTTGGTCCAATGCATTTATCCTATTTTATTACCTCAAAATAGCATAACCCAATTTAAAGGACCATCTTCACCATCGATGACATAATTTAAAGCTCTTTATTTAGAAGTACCGCACATGGAAAGATGGAGTTAGAGTATTTTATGATTAGTTATTCTTTTTGATCAAGTGTTTTTTTAAATATAATAATACACAAGTTGGGATACCTTTCCTTTGGAATCCCTCAGGCTTTTATCTTGGTAAAAGTTTTACGAAATGGGTAATCGGTGACAACCATCACAAAATATTACACTCTCGTGTCTCTGAAAGGCAGCTCTGGTATTAAAGCCTATATGGGCATAGTGGTTTCTATAAAATTATTATGTTAATGGTATTCAACAAAAAAAGTATGTAGTCTATACGTTCAGGAGAAACGTGGTGCTAATCTCATTACAAAAGGCATTTTCTCCTCCATGTCAGCAGTGACAATAGCCATGACTTCCACATGTGAAGAGCTTCAGCATGCACCAGGCAAACACTTGACAGTGTCTCCTAATCTTATTTTTTTCTCCTAATCTTAGTAACAATCCAGAACTGATGTACCTATGAGATGTCAGACGAAGAAAGAGGCCCAAGACGAATGTAACCCATCCTAGATTACAAAACAAAACTAGCTGGTAGATGAGGTAGGCTTCTACTCTAGTGACTTTGTTTTCCATATATTTTATTTCTCCAATTGCTAAGATAAAAAGTCTTAGAGAAAGATAGGAAAGAGGACCTATCTGTCTGTCTATCCATGATGAACTTTCTCCTCATATGGAAGTCACGGATGTCTCTGCACGTCAGTATACAGTCCTCACTTCTTTAATGAAATATACGGAATTAAATTGCTTCCTATTTAATGCAACACTTTGCATAAAATTATTTACTTAAGCAACTCTCTGATGATAGCTGTGTGAGATGCATGAAGAGTAATTTTCACACTTGTCTGGCTGAAATCTCCAAAGGCAAACGTACTGGGTGAACGGTGTCATCAGATCATCCTTATTTGGCTGGACTCCCTCTAAAATGGAGCACCGTGGTACCCATGCCTACTGTTCCCCAGAATAATTGCTTTCTTTAAAGATCTGATGTTCTAATCATTAAGGATGGAAAAATCTTTGTTACCATAATGTGCTTTTTTTTTTTCGAGTTAAAGACTTTTTCATAGTTTGTTGGCCACTCCTCATTCCTCTGTAATTTTCCTAGAGCAAAGTAGTTAGCTTAATTCTCGAGTTTCATCTTTGTTTTATTTTACCCATATTTTTTAGTATCTCTTCCTAGAGTAAGGATATGAATTCCATATCTGGTATACATATTGCATTTTTCCAGCTCTGTATTGTCGGTTCTGCTATTCACAGCATTTAATTTTTATTCTGTTGTAAAATATGTTCGTCCCTCCCATTACTTCTGTTTACATTCTTTCCAAAGTCAGGGCCTTCCCATTACTTTTCAGAGCAATCATTTGAAGACCAAATTGATATTTGCTTAAAAAAAAAAAAATAAGAGCAGTTACCTTGCCTTTCGAGCTTGAATTTTCCAAAGTCTTTTCCATGAATATCACCTTGAAGAGTAAATCCTCCTCTCTCGAGTCCTGATGACACCTGGTATGCATGAACAGAAAGAAAACAGTGCATAGCGAGGATTAATAATACTCTCTCTTCTATCATAATATAACTGTATTTCTCACAGCTAGATACCCCAGGTCAAATATTTTGTTTTGGGCCTTCCTTCCAGTGACACGTTAGTGTTAAAAACTGGAAAAGACACATGTGAATTTCAACTGACCTCTGCATTCCCAATATGTCATTTTCACCCCGAAACAGGTTGTAAAATTTACAACACATTCAAAGGTTAACCATCCCTTGTAAAGGGGACCGATACACGAATTACTATATAACCTACATTACGTCAAACTCTCTTGTGACACAACCTCATGTGAGCCTGGAGACTCTTAGGCCCGATAATGAATGAGAACACAAAGGATGGTTAACTTGCAAAGAAGGATCTCGATGAGACATCTTAAATCTCTGACTCTGGGAATGACTTTTTTTAGAGCTTTCAGAGAGGTTACCCAATGGGCGTGTTCAGATGTCGGGTGGGAATGTGGTGTTGAGCACACAGAACACCGATCTAAGTCTTGCTCTGTCCCAGCTGTAACCACTCGTCTATGTCTCATTTCAGAAACTAGGTTTCTTCTTTTTATAAAGCAAAGGGGTAAGAGGACTGCACTCTTTGCGAAGCAGAGGGAACGATGCGTTTTCGAGGGGCCCCCTTCACCTCGCAGGGACCGCTGTGATCCGACCCCGTGCTGAGTGACAACCCTCCACGGCAAGTACTCACGTAACCAGCCAGTCCCCAGTTGTCGTTTTCAAACTTGCTCACGAAAATATCTGCGGGACCTTTAATTTGAAAAGCTTTCAGAAGTAAGTGAGCCTCTTCTTTCTTGTAAACTCCTACGAAAAAAACCCAAATAGTTATGCTTACATTGTGGGAACGCACAAAGGTTAATAACTCAGGCATTCGGCCCGTTTGCTCTGAAGTATGGTCCAGAGATGACAATATCAGGAATAATAGAAATTCTTGTTTTTACTCTTAAACTGTGGCTTCCGGACTCCAGTTCTCTTGGAAAGCCCTTCTGTGTAAGCCCATGCCCATCTCAAACAGGACCCTTCCTCTTCATTAAATTCAACATCTTTATCCCACGGAAAGAATAAAGGGAATACACATTCAAGTATGTTAATGTCTTAAAATGTAGCATTTTCAATTCATATTTTCTTCATCTGTGAGGACAAAAGACCGTGACCATGAGCCCAAATGGCACGATGTCTACAGGTGAATTGCACGTCCCGAAGCAAGACACAGGGTGCAGGGGTCAGGGTACAGGGGGCCCGGTGGAGCCAGCGCCACTGGCCTGGGATGTCACCTCCCCGGCTGGGGGCAGTGGGGCAGCTTGAGCACGTGGCCACGAGGAGAGGCGATGAGGCAGGGCAGGCCGCCAGCCAGGAGCCCCGGGGACACAGCAAACACATGGCACCCCAGGGTGCTCTGTGCAGGCCACGCCGCCAGCAGAGAGAGGGCAGCTGTGACCCCCATGGACTCAGCCCAGGGCAGCGAGTCCCCCTGTCCTGGGACCATCTCCGCAGCCCGTGCACGGGGGCAGGGACCCAGGGGTAGGTCCCCGGGCTAGAAGGACCTCCGGCCCTCACCCGGGCGGGGTCCGCTTCACCCTCAGCGGCTTGGTGTAGTCCTAGAGGTGATGCTGGACCTTGGTTAGGAGTGTGGACTCAAGGTTCAGGTCCCGAGATTCTGATTCCTGAGTTCAAATTCTACCCCTACCATGTCCCCTAAGGAAGGCCACTTGATTTTCTTCTCTCTCTCTCTCTCTCTCTCTTTCTGTGTCTGTTGTCAGTAAAGAATGTGCTGGTGAGAATGCTCATATCATAGGACTGAGATAAGAATGAGACAGATGCTATCTGTAAGCACTTAAAATGGGGTCTGGCATATAAATCGGAGCTATTGTCATTTTATTAACAGTGGGATGAACAACAACAAAAGAATCTCCTGAGGAAAAAAAAAAAAAAGAATCTCCTGAGGAGCACATTAAGTTGAAGGAAAGGATACTAAAAGAATGAAATTTGGAGACACACATATCTGGATATAAATCTCACATCTTTGACTTAGCACGTCACGTGCATAATCTAGAGCAAGTTAATTAGATTTTTTATACTGTCTTTGTGGCCTTTAAAGATGACAGCACCAACCTACCATGGTTATGGGGAGGATCCCATGAGGCATAGCTTATGCAAAGCCAATGAAATGTTAACAAGCATTTAATAAATGTTGGCTCCCTCCTCCTCCAGAGGATAAAGGCTTCTGCTCACATTCTGCATTTTGTGAAAGGAAATGCCCCAGGGCCTACCTGTCAACTTCAGCTCCACCTGAGAGGCTTCGAGGAAGGTGGCGTTCACCTTACTGCTTGTTGCATTGAACCAGTCAACTGTCAGAGTTGCAGGTTGTCTTTTCCCTAAATATTCATAATATCCCTTCCACACGGAATTGATAAAAAATACATCGGAGGGAACTGTGGGGGGGAAAAACCCAGATGAATGTTAGCAACACACAGAAAAGTTAAATTCAGATATTTTACAACACAGAGGCAATACTAAGTGTCAAGTGAGAGATCACATCATGACGGTGGTGTGGACAGAGATGATCTATCTCAGGCCCATCACAGTGTGATGGAAATGAAATGAGGAGGGAGATTGTTGTGAGATGCATGTACATGTCCATTGGTTAATGTGTTGGAGAAATACTTTAGGTGCCGAAGCATCCCTGCTGGAATGGATCTGCCAAGGCCAGAGGGTGGTGAGTTGCTACTACTGCCTGGCGGGCAGGCCATCGTGCCTTAATGAGAAGGCACTGCCTGGCCCAGGAAACCACTACTCATATTTCGTTAACGTCCAGGCAGACTCTTTGGAAGATGTAGAAGTCTCAGAGAGAGCTGACGTGTGCCATCTGCCAGGACTTCCCTGCCCTCAGAAGGCTTGTCCTTGAAAGCACCAGTGGAGGACATCCACGCAGCTCATAAAGACAGAGCTGCTCTGGGTCCAGAGGTCTTCTCCTCTCAAGGAGAGCCCAACCCGCTCACCCACACTCCTCTACTCTTGTGAAAAACACTCCCGGATTGCTAAGAGGGTCAGCGCCACTGGAGTCAAATGTCATGTATGTATAGAAAGATGAATATCCTCCTAAGTATGACTTTTAGCAGATCCACGTGCAGCAACCAGTGATAAGCACACACATGGACTGGACCTATGCTCATGATCCCCTTTCAGGGCCATCTGCCTTCCTTCCCAGAATGGCTGCGGTCTCAAAACCTACCCTAGCTACGAGGAGTTCCAGAAGAGGAAACTGTCATCCCTTCCTCGGCTCTCGGTAGACTCTACTTATAATAATAATAACTTGGAAAAGTTAAATAGTTTAGAAACTATAATATCAGCATGGACGTCTAGTATTTGCTTATCGATAAGGGATGTTGGACACTTTTGCCTGTGCATGCGTGCCAGGACAGGGGGCCGGGTTCTACTGGCAAATATGAAAAGACTATCTTTTCCTTCATCAACATTAATAGCCTTTAGGATGGCATCAAGATTGTTTCCCATAATTAGAATGTGCCCACTCAGGGGAAGTTATTAATGTACTCGGTCAAGCTCATCTCTGAAGGAAGACTCTTGGCCGGTGTGTCAGACGAATGGGTCATGCCTGACTGGGAACAGCACGGTGTCACCAGTGTCTGAGATGTGGCTTGTTTGTATCCGAATATGGCCGTTGGCAACGTGGTCAAGATGGTCCCCACATCTCATCTGACGTGCTGCTGCTAGTTTGCAGTGTGACACTACAACCATAGGTCGAGGGTGTTACGGTGTGCTACCTCGACAAAGAACCAGATTCAATTAGCAAGTCCCTTCCGAGGAAATGAGAAGAGGTGTACTGATGAGAATGGATGCACCTTCAAAATAAAGTATGCAAGTATTTCAGTATCTTAAACAAAAAATAAGCAAACAAAAACAGAACAAACACACCACCACAACAACAGATTGTGTTTCCTTCCACTGAAGACAATGTTGCCTGGATAACGAGGACTGCTTTCTGCGTTCAATTTGAATTTAACATTTAAATAGAATCATTCACAGTGATTTTCAGAAATAGTCTTTCTACTGCAGGATGTACATCGGGAGGATTCTTTTCATCACGCTGGGACATTTGCCCTCGCCTGACCCTGAAGGGTGTAGCACGGTGCTGTGACTCAACGGCATGACATATACGGTCTCTGCAGCCGATGTCAGAGTAGACCTTCCTGCCTAAGAAATCAGTCATGAAACCTGAAGCAGGAAAACACTAGGGCAATGACCTTATATATTTATAAAGGTTTTCTATTTCTGTTTTTTTTAAAAGGTTGACTTAAGTTATAATTTGGGGATATACTGTATTATGAGAATAGTCTCTGAATTTATAACACAGATACAATATGCCGGGTGATCTCGAGTAGTGAGCATCTATCTTCCTTAAAAAACGGGACTGCATCTTTCCGATGTGCTGTGTCATGCGTTTAGCAAGGCACCACTACAACAAAGAGCAATAATGAACATTTGAGGAGGCAGAGGATGCCTGAATTCTGGAGATACTTGGAAAAAACAATGGAGCTCCGCATTTGAACCGCTCAAGGGGACAGGGGATGCTGTCTCAATGCTTCGTGTGCATCAGCTTCCTGTTCAGAGGAAAGAATCGCAACCCTCTTTATAAGGCTCTCCATTATATCACATTCTAGTATCAATATTTTATGTCCATTTCTGCCCACAAAATGCTTGAGGCCCCTTTTCACGAAACAGTGTGTGATAATGCCAAGGGTTTTCCTCTTAAGTAAAGTCTTGGTATTGCATTAACAAACCACCATTACAGAAGAAAGAGAAATCTGTGTAGGCTCGGTGTATTTTAAATAATTGAAACATTAAGTCATTTATGGACTAATGGAATCCGAAATTTGTGTGTTAAAATTTGTTTCACTGTACAGAGTAGAGAACAAATCACTTATTGGATTTAAGTCTAGAACTGTTCTGGTATACAAACCTGGAGTTTTAGTAACTGTTTCATTAACTTCTCTCACTCCTTTACCTACAAGTAAAAAGACAAATTATCATTTTCAAAAACATTTATTTTTGAATAAGTCTGAAAAAATGTCAAATTGAAGCAATTTTCCTTTCTCCAGATTTCTTGAAGCTATAAAATCTGAGTGTCTTATACATATCCATTTTAAACCCCTGTATTCGCAGCAGGATATCCTTTGTGTTTGTTGAAAAACGGAGATTAATGATGCGAACCAAAGCAGCTCTAACGTGTGCATGTCCGTGTGGTGTGCTACAACAGAGAGCCTTGCAAACGAGGGTGGTTTATATCCATGTTCTGACTCCTACTTGGGATATGCTGGCCGCCATGGAAAGGTAGCGTACCAAATAACTAAGATTTCATAACCTCCCTTAATTTTCCAAGTCCTCGCCCAAATCGATGAAAGTACGAGTTGATATTGAGTAACACCAGACTGTTTCCCTTGCAGAGTGTTTAATTTTATCTATCAAGTTGGATTTAACTCAAAATCTCGTAGCGTTTATAATGTGTCGAACTGCAAATTACCTTTTTAAAATCTGTTTTCTTCTATTTCTGACAGAGAAGGGCAAGGCAAACACAAATGTCTTATGGATTCCTAATTTGAGAACTACACACAGGCTCCAAGGAACTAAAACTAAAGTCGCAGATTTTATCATACTCCATAATTTTTGCTTACGCTGTTTAGTGTTTGATGCCTGTATAAGCTACGTTTGGTGGGGCGTGTGAGAGGTCAGTTGTCATCAAATCCGACCCTAATTTATTATTCTCATTTGTAAATACACGAATTTGTAATTAATGCATTTTCATGCTAATTGCTTTTGTAATTAAAAAAAATTGAACCAATGTAAAGACTACGTAATGTATATTCCTCCACCAAACAGTTTGTGGTCTTAAAAATAGCAGGTAGTTCACTTCGTATATTCACCAATGCTTGATGATACTGGCCCATTTTAATTAAAAAAGTGCATTTTCCAAAAATGATGGTGCATATTGTTGTCCTTTTCACTCTCAGTGCTTTCCTATAAGCAAATGGCTTAAAGTGTGAACAGCAAATGATAATATCTACCTGTCTACTAGGCTGTGCCTCCATTGTACCAAACACTTACTACGCACACGTTCACACACACAGCTCACCACATTAACACAGATTCAGCTGGGTGACCGACATCGCTTCCATGATGCTGCTTCCTTATGGACCTTACACCTGGAAGCTAGCCTGATGGGCAGCAAGTGCTCCTCTTTGCTCGGCAGGGATGTGTGCACACATCGGTGACTTACTTTTACAGACAGGTGATTTTCCTGTCCATTTCATATCTGCTTTACACGTCCTGTGCTCGGACCCAGCTGCGAGGAAAA
This sequence comes from Otocyon megalotis megalotis, assembly GCA_017311455.1. Taxonomy (NCBI): domain Eukaryota; kingdom Metazoa; phylum Chordata; class Mammalia; order Carnivora; family Canidae; genus Otocyon; species Otocyon megalotis. Next base: position 755,550 of record JAEUCK010010133.1, on the reverse strand, counting down.
ATCCGGGATGGCAGGTGTACACTAACGTGTAACCGAAGGTGGGGAGGTCTATCGCTCTCACATCTGCGTGGGCCGGCGTTTCTGGCTGCCTGCAGGCGTGGGCTGAAATGGCATGTATTCCATTAGAAAATGCTGACTTTTTGTTTGTGGGAGTTAGCACATGCCTCTAAAGAAATAAGGAAATATGGCAAAATTTGGAAATTGTTGTAAAGTTGGTGTGCTACTCAAAATTCTGAATACGGTAGCTTTAAATTTCCCCAATATTCTCTGCAACTTTTAACATAACAAATACTTGGTATTTACCAGTTCTTCTTACCTATCCCTCCCTCTATCTATCTATCTATCTATCTATCTATCTATCTATCATCTATCTAAGCTCCTTCTCTACATTTAAGTGTGTGTAATTAATTATGTGTAGAAATTCAGAATATAAATCATAGTATTGAAATAAGTAGATCACTCTGATAGACTATTAGGGTAAATAATATGTTAAATTGCCTTAAAAGACCAGTCCTATAAGCTAAACACATACACACTGGCACATAAAAGAAACATGCCTTGATTTTTGTCTGATGGCAGCTAACAAACCTGTTATTCAGTTAAATGAATAGTTAATCATGGTAAAAACTTAACGTGTGTTTAGAAACCTAACTTAAATATTACAGATTCTAATTTCCCTTATAATCTAACTTAGGAGTCAATAAGGTTGCAATGTGTAAATCTCTAGTAACTCCTTACTCGTTATAAGGCTCACATGTATGTCTCAAGTAAAGGACTTGTCCGATGATTATAAAACAAGGGGACAACACTAAAATTACAAATGCAATTGTTTTAAGCATCATAATATTTTGTACTTTTGTAAAGTCTCAACATGCACATGCTTGATATTGGCAAGCTCCAAGCTGCACAGACACAAGCGTGTGTTTATATATATTTACACACACAGACACATATACGCACATCTACGTGTGCATAAAATATCCACATATGTAATTTGCTGGAGTATTAGCAGGGATGACTTTGAAATAAATATACATCTAATACTGATAAATACACAAAAATCACATCATATATACTATTAAAATTTTTCATGACATTCTATTTTTTTAGTTTCATCACCGTAAGACTAAGAATCTGTATCTCACTAAACTGATAGAGAATGAAATACTGGCTTATGAATGATTCCTGCGACATTTCTTCCTTTTTTATGATTAAATCATAAAATAAAATTTGATCCCAAGTAACGATTTGAATGATCAAGTCATATAGACTTCAATAATAACATTTAAGATGTTTCTATAAATACTGTGACCTATTCCGTGATCCCTTTTACCCTTTAATGGCCTGATGCAGACAGTCTAGAGGAACAACAGCACGTGCATAAGAAAGCTTTCTCTCCGCGCTACTGACGCCATCCACTCGTTCGGGCGAGTTCCCAGACCTGAGTGTGTCCCATGGTCCCCCGGAAGGCCTGGTCAACTACATGCCACTGCCTCTCTTCTTCGCTCCCACCCATGCCCCGGCCCCCAGCTTTCTGATTCTGATGGTTTGGGGGTGCGGCTTGAATTTTTTTTTTTTAATTTATGATAGTCACAGAGAGAGAAAGATAGAGGCAGAGACACAGGCAGAGGGAGAAGCAGGCTCCATGCACCGGGAGCCCGATGTGGGATTCGATCCCGGGTCTCCAGGATCGCGCCCTGGGCCAAACACAGGCGCCAAACCACTGCGCCACCCAGGGCTTGAGAAACCAAATCACTACCAGACTACCAGGTGGTACCAGTGCTGCTGGTTCTAGGGAATCAGACTCTGAGAGACTCTGGTTTAGGGAATCGAAGATGGCCAAACAATCAAAAAAAATAAGGCAGTTCCCCATGATTTCCCTTGAGGGTAAACCCTTCCCAGAAGGTGCGAGAGGAAGTGGTGGGAGAAATCGCACTTACGTATACACTCGGTCTGTATCCCGCTCCAAGTTAAATTCGCGAGGCAAGTTCGGGTTGTAGAACCTTGAATGTGGTAACCTTTCCTGCACCTGAAAAACACCGTGCTTCCCACCTACAGAGGAAACCCAACATTAGCTGCAGAGGCCGAGCGGACGTTGGCCACGTCGGGCCGTCCTGCGGGGAGCGCACCCCAGGGCGGGACACACCAGTGATGCTCCTCAGCGTCAGGCCGTTGCTCGACCCCCCTGGGATGCTGGATGCGTGTTAGGTCTGGGGCGCTCAGTGCGAGAGGGGGTCCTCGGGGGACACGGTGCGCCCCGCTCATTTCAGGGGCTTACATGCGTGATGAAACTATGATTTTTCTCTCTTTATTTTCTATTGGGGATTGGCTTCCCTTTTCCATTTTTCCTGCTACTCTCGTTCTAAGTAGTCGGTATTTATTAGCCATTTAATTTTCTTTTCTCGGTTTTTGGTTTTTATTTTTTCGTGTCAGACAGGGCACGTGCCGAGGTGGTAACTAGGTTGAGGGAGGCACATGCCACACAGCGGCATGAGCACATGGTCATCACGCTTATGAATTACGGAAGGACCAGCGATTCCTGTTAACACTCTGGGAACTGGGCAACTCCTGCCCTGTCGTACAATGTCTGCAAACCCAATCTGTACTCCGGAGCTTCATATGGGAAACTATTTATCGCCACCTGCATGCCTACAATATCTTCCGTCTAGACCTCCAGAAGCGAACATCCTCCACCCCTTACTTCTTGCTACTTTGCTGAATTTCACTTCCTCCTTTCTGACCTTCCCAGGAGGTGTCCTATGCTGCTTACTACAATGTTCTGGGAGTGCCCATATTCTCATCTGCTTTCCTCATTTAACCGGATGTGCCTTGAAGGAGGTTTGCAGTGGTCCATAAACATGTTTTTAGAGGATGAGCTATGGTCCCGTGTTGAAGGGAACCGAACATCTCCCCCAATCACTTACATCATGGACATGGGACCGGCTTGGGGGAACAGGAAAGGGAAGAGAAATGAGCTCACAGAGAGCTGGGCTATGCCGGAAGGCAGCTTTGCACGCCCTGTGCTGGTGAGCGGGACCAAGTCTTCCTAAAGCCTGAATGACAGACCACGCGAGTGCCCAGGTGAGGGGGCCACCCCGTCCTTGCTCTGAGGCATCAAACCCATTCCCTCAGTCCTCCACCCTTGTTTTCTCATCCGGGCCTGTCCTTATCTCCCTCACTGGGGTTGGGGAAGGATCAACTATGAGTAACATTCGCCACACTGAGTGGTGATAAAGAATATCAGAGAAATACAGCTCTTCTTTATCATGGGCACCTAAACGTAAAAATCGGAATTTATGCAGAAAAAAAAATTCAAATTCACCTAAACTGCAAAGGAATGACAAATCTGAGATTCAGGGGTGGGCGAAGGTTAATCCGTCACCCGTGGGATGGCCTCCACCGCATTTCCTTGTCAGCTCAGGTCCTGGTCACAGAGCTCCTGGCCACTTTGCTACAGTCTTCGGCAGCAGGAAGGTGCCATGTAGCGCAGGAGCCTTCTCAACAGTACATCCACAGCAGAAGACACCTGGCTACTCCAGCGGGTCACCGTGAATTCACCTGGCGTTTATGAATTGGTGGGACCTAGCCGGCTGGACGGCAGTCATTTTTGCATAATTGACAGAGCACGACACGGGTTGTCCTAGGACTAAAGTGGCTCACTGTGCGTGAGCGAGTCTCAGAACACAGCGCCGAAGAAAACAAGCAAAAACCTGTTATATTCAAAACTTAACGTGTCCTGATGAAAAAGAATGAAAAATAAAACATTTTGGGGAGATTCCTCGGATGGTGTGAGCCACCTGTCGAGAAGATGGCCCCCGTGTCTTTAGATCGTTAGCACATCTTGCTTTTGGATACAATACATCGCTCTCGTTAGTGCAACTGTGCCTTGTCCTAAGAGGCGTGAGCAGTTTATCCGTCCCTATGGCACCTTGAGACAGATCCCGGGGACGTGTTGCTGAAAGCAGTCCCTGTAAATGCTGACTTCCCGTGGGCTTTTGGAGGGCAGATTTAGGAGTGATAAAGCCAGGGGTGAGTGAGCAAGAGCGTCACTCGCGTAGGGTACTTTCCACTACCCCAATATGTGCAGCATTATAGTCCTATAGGCCAGAAGGCATTTACCTGGGGATTAGGCCGTATTTAAGACCTAATATAAAATACAGCAGATTTAACCCACGAGGTACCTGTGGGACTTTCCTCTGCGGGCTATAAGGTGCCATCAGGAAGTAGCCAGTGTGTGTCAGAGGCAAGCAAACGGGAATATCTTAGGTGTCAGGCGAGATTGGTGGAAGTGGCTGAAGAAAAGGTCTTTTATTCTAAATTAATGGGACCCCCGCCTTGAAAGCACCATACATATTTAACCTGGGCTTTCAACGCCACATCATCACACAGCTCTGAAGTCACTAGATTACTTTAGATGGTGGAAACATTTCATTTCAAGCTTCATTACCTTCCATTTTTGGGTATTCCTCTAATATTACCTAAAGCGTTAATGCACTTTTTATTTAAAAAGTCAAATGAATGTCAAAAACGATACTGAGTGTGCTAATAGGTCACATAGAGAAATCCCACGGAAAAGAAATATCACAAAGTCAGCTTATGCTAAGGGGCCCGAATGCATTGTCTTCTGTTTTTGTCTCTTACATTTAATATCATTTGCCCGTTATATCGGGTCACTAAGCAGGGTCTTTTTCTGTGTAGCTATTCAGTGACCAGTCACTCTGATTTAAGAATTTCCATGTCGGAGCAGCAGACAAAAAGCATCAAATTGTGCACGGTCTCAAGTAGAAATTAATATGGCAATTGCTACTGCGTGAGTGAAGATACATCCAGGTATCCCAATTTTGACAGTTAAAGTAGCATGCAGAAATCCTCTCTGGAGGAATTTATTTCGGGAATAGGCCATGAATCAGACAGGGTGTGTAAATAAAAACATGCACGTATGTTCCAGTGTCAATTCTACTTTATACTTACAGAGAAACACAATAAAATAAAAATGGGGATACCTCATATCCTCTGGAGCTATTTTGTATTCCAAAGTGTGGAGTACCAGGGTCTGGGCAGGTATTATGAGCAGGATCTGGAGTTCACATTAAAGAAAGAAAAAGAAAGGAAAAAACACGAGTGCCAGACACAGTTATTATAAGGATTCTAACAATTTTACCAAAAGATCCTACAAATTGTGAAAATTATGTTTTGACAAATGTGTAAGATGTTTTGCATGAATGTTAAAAATTAAGTAAATTGCTATTTTCATCTTCTTTTCATACTTCTTTAGATATTACTCCTCAGTGCCTCACCAGATTCTAAAGTGCTCTGTATATTATTTTCTGTTTTAGAATGAACATTCTTTCCCATTTTTTTGGTCAAATATACTATATTGGCTGGTTACTGTTACTGATACACTATCTTCAATAATTATTACGATCCCTTGGTTCTTAAGGATTCTACTAGTGGCCATGTCTTTTCGTCATCCATCACGCTATTGTACATTTCTTGAATTAGTTTTCTTTTAGATTTCCAAATGATAAAAAAACATTTAATGCTTCAAAATTGAGGCCTCCGATAAACCAAAAGTTCCATCTTCCTCCTCAAAGAACACAGGACTGGAGCAATGAGGAGCATGCAGCCTTATTATTTGCTGCTCTCTAGCTGCTAGTATGAAACCAAAATCGCTAAATTAGAAACAAAATCTGTTTTCAAGAGACACTAACCTATGGGACAGAGGAACACTGTTTCTTACCGAGACAGTAAATGTGTAATGACATTTTAGATGAAACAGCAGTAAATGTGACTGTTATTAAAAAACAGTGTTTCAATGAAATTATTTCTGAAGCTGTTTGTTCTTAGGTAGGAATCATTCCATTTCTTAGGAAACAACTGAGACTATACAGATCATTGATTATTTGCCGCAAACATGCAGAGCATCTACTTGTTGGCTCAGTACCACTGGGTGAAAAAAAAAAAAAAAAAGAGCCCATCCATAAACCCGAGTCTGTAGCAGTGAGGTACGAAGAAAATTGCCCTTAATGCAAAGGGGCAGTTCTGGGATGCAGCCCACTAATAATTTGAGTTTTGACAAATACAGCTCATATCTGAATCCTTTTCATGAGACAGAAACTCAGCCTAAAAATGTGGGGTTTCAATCACTTGGAAAGCGTCTCCTGACTCGCAAGGCCCACTGTCATGCTCCCGGGTCAGCAGCCCGTACGACCCTGCTCCACTGGCCTGTGCAGGGGGCTCAGCAGCCGGGCAGGGGCTGAGAGGTAGGCCCCCGGGGGCCGCCCAGAAAGCAGCAGCCAGGCTGGGTTTCTGATGACGGCCAGTGTGTGGTGGCGCAGGGATGGCGTCTTCAACAACGCCATCCTCCCCCCCAAACTGCACCTGCCAGCTGAGGCGGGGGCACGGACATGGGAGAACAAAGTCTAGCAGGTGTTTTAACAGCCTCCTAACCTCAACTCCTAACTTGCTCTGATTTAATCAGAGCAGCTGATGAGGGCTTATGCAAGGGATGACCCAGGGGAATGGTGTGTGACCCCACGACTGACCCGGTTGTAGAGGGAGCGTCCTCACCCCCAAGCACCGTCCATGCTGTCTTGCAGTTCTTACCGATGCAGGTGGGTTGTGTGCCACTCCACGTGCCGTCCGCCTGGCAGGATCTCCTGGACGACCCCACCAGCACGAAGGGAGATTTGCACTGGAAGAAGACTTCTGACTTATAGGTGAAGCTTTTGCCACTAAGTCGCCCCTCCGCAGGGGTGCCTGGGTCTCCGCAGAACACAGCTGATGAGGATAACAAGCAGTCAGCTAACCACACGGGACGCTGTGTCAGGTGAACTCCCCCAGCTTGTGTAAGGAGTATCTGCAAACCCTCTGGGCATCACTACTTGGCCAGGCAGGGACCAGGGGCAGAGTGTGCATGCACAGGGCACCCCCAACGTGAGCGTCCGTGTTCTGCAGCATGGCTCACCAATGATTGGGAGCGGGGCAGGCCCTGTAGGTCCAGGGCAGCATGACCCCAGGAGCAAGCACTGTTGGAGGACTTACGCAGGCACTGGGGGACCTCTCCTTTCCACACGCCATGGCCTTCGCAGGAGAGGATGGCGGAGTGAGAGGGCTGGAAGCCGTCCACGCAGCTGTAACTGATGCTGGCGCCCCAGTGGAAATCGGCTCCCTCCACTTTTCCATGCAGCACTTGAGGAGGTTGACCGCACATGACAGCTGTTTCCAAAAAACAAATGAGACTGAACATCCGGGGCCTCCACCCCAACTGTAACACTCAGAGCATCCACATTTTAATTTCACCTGGATTACAAATGGCATCTCCATAGGGTTGTTTTCTTTTAATAAAAGGATTATTGAGGAAGACAGCGAATCAAAATAATAAAAATTTTCTCCAATATTTCTTCATTAGTTTAAATCAAGTACATAAGAGCAAAGTGAAGTCACAACACATCCCACTACAAGAGAAAGCAGGATTGAACATGACATTCGCAATATGTACAAGGCCACAGATGAAGAAATACTTGTATTCAGTATATGTCTTTTTGTGGCAGTTCCCAAGGGCAAATCAAATCAGGGCTTGCTCATATGACATGAGTACACACTTCTGGATTTGTGTATACAGATGGCAAACTATCTGCATTTTTACATTTAAAGATAGCATGTAATATCTCAAAGGCATAGACTGTTGATCCATTGGCTGAATATTTAAAAAGCAGGCACTCACATGGCTGAAAAGGTTCTGGGAAAAACTCCCTTGTCAGTGTTTTATAACATCCCTGAGGCTGACGTTTACCTTGTTTTTTTTTTTTTCTTTTTGTATATTTTTTTATTGGAGTTCGATTTGCAATCAAGATAAAAAGCTTCTGCACAGCAATAGAAACAGTCAACCAAACTAAAAGACAACCTACGGAATGGGAGAAGATATTTGCAAGTGATGTTTACTTTGTATGGGGCTGCAGAGCAAGAAGACAGTTCTCATGGGTGCTCAGCCTCGGTGCTGGCCCCACGTGGCCCCCCTCAGGCCTGGCCATTACACTAGCGTGCAGGAGTGTTTTCTTCTGTGTGCTCATACTCATGCATTTTCATGTGAAGGAGACACAGGCACACACATCATCACACATGCACACTCAACAGCTGGAAACAGGCTTTCCCACTGCCCTTCACCTTATGCATTTCTTCACCCAATACTTCTTAGAATGCACATGTGAAGGGTAAGAGAACACGTACTCTAGACAGAGAGTAGCAAGTGGAAAGTCCCCAGGCGGGAATAACAAGGGGATGAGGAGGGGATGAGCAGGAGTCTAGTCTGAGACAAGCTCAGAGGGAGAGAGTAGTCTCTTCTGGAAGGGTCTGGTTGGCCACGGAGTTAATTACCTCTGCACTGACTATTACAAAGAGAAAAAATTGATACATTATGTGCAAAACCCCAAAAACCTCCACCCGAAGATTGCAAGAACTCATACAGCAATTCAGTAACATGGCAGGATAGAAACTCAATGCACAAAAGTCAGTGGCATTTCTATACAGTAACAAAGAGACAGAAGAAAAATTGAGGGATCAGTCTCATTTACAACTGCACCAAAAACCATAAGATACTTACAAATAAACCTAACCAAAGTGGTAAAGGATCTGTACTCTAAAAACTACAGGAAAGAAATTGAGGAAGAGGTAAAGAGATGAGGAAACATTCCATGTTCATGGATTGGAAGAATAAATATCGTTAAAATGTCTAAGCCACCCAAAGTGATCTATACATTCAGTGAAACCCATATCAAAGTACCTACAACATTTTTCACAGAGCTAGAAAAAATAATCCTAAAATTTTTATGGAACCAGAAAAGACCTCAAATAACCAGAGAAATGTTGAAAAAGAAACCCAAAGCTGGTGGCATCATAATGCCAGACTTCGAGCTGCATTAAAAAGCTGAGATCATCAAGTCAGTATGGTCCTGGCACAATGATGGACACATAGATCCATGGAACAGGACAGAGAACCCAGAAATGGGCCCTCAATTCTATGGTCAACTAATTTTCCACAAAGCAGGAAAGAAAAGAATATCCACTGGAAAAAAGACAGTCTTGGGACACCTGGGCAGCTCAATAGTTGAGTGTCTGCCTTTGGCTCAGATCGTAACCCTGGGGTCCCAGAATGGAGTCTTGCATTGGGCTCCCTGCATGGAGCCTGCTTCTCTCTCTGCCTGTGCTTCTGCCTCTCTCTGTGTATCTCTCATAAATAAATAAACAAACAAACAAATAAATAAATAAATAAATAAATAAATAAAATCTTAAAAGAAGACAGTCTCTTCAATAAATCGTGCTGGAAAATTTGGACAGCCACACATAGAAGAATGAGACTGGACTATCCTCTTACATCATACACTAAAATAAACTCAAAATGGATGAAAGACCTAAATGTGAGACAGGAATCCACCAAAATCCTAGAGCAGGACACAGGCATCAAACTCTTTTACCTCGGCCACAGCAACTGCTTGCTAGACATGTCTCCAAAGGCAAAGGAAACAAAAGGAAAAATGAACTATCGGGACTTCATCAAGATAAGGAGCTTCTGCACAGCCAAGGAAACAGTCAAAAAAACTAAAAGACAATATACAGGATGGGAGAAGATATTTGCAAATGACCTATCAGAAAAGGGCTAGTACCCAAGATCCATAAAGAACTTCTCAAAATCAACACACACACAAAACAAATAATCCAGTCCAAGAAATGGACAGAAGACATGAACAGACACTTCTCCAAATAAGTCATACAAAATAGCTAACAGACACATGAAAAAATGCTCCACATCACTTGCCACCAGGGAAATACAAATCAAATACAAAAACCTTGAGATACCAGCTCATGCCAGTGAGAATGGTGAAAATTAACAAGACAGGAAATGACAAATACTGGTGAGGATGCAGAGAAAGGGGAACCCTCTTGCGCTGTTGGTGGAAATGCAATGTGTTATGGCCAATATCTGGGAAATGGTATGGAGGTTCCTCAAGAAGTTAAGAATAGAGCTACCGTATGACCCAGCAATTGCTTTACTAGGTATTTACACTAAAGATACAATGTATTGATCTGAAGGGACACCTGCACCCCGATGTCCACAGCAGCAATGTCCACAGTAGCCAAACTGTGGAAGGAACCACGATGCCCATCGACAGGTAATGGAAAAAGAAGATGTGGTCTATGTACACAATGGGATATGGCTCAGCCATCAGGACGAATACTTAGCATTTACATCGATGTGGACGGAGCTGGAGCGTATGCTGCTGAGTAAAATAAGTCAATCAGAGAAAGACCATTATCATCTGGCCTCACACATGCATATAATTAAGGAACAGCACAGAGGATCGTGGGGGAAGGGAGGGAAAAGTGAATAGGAGGTCATCAGAGAGAGACCAGCCATGAGAGAGACTCTGAGCTCTAGGAAACAAACTGAGGTCGCTGGAGGGGGGGAAGGGGGTAACTGGGTGATGGGCATTAAGGAGAGCGTGGGATGGGAGGGGCTCTGGGTGTTACACGCACTGACAGATTACTGAACTCCCCATCAGAAACTAGGTGTGTACTAGGTGTTGGCTAATTCAGTTTAAATGATTAAAAAAATAAAGTGTTTATAGTAAAAACAAAACAAAACAAAACAAAAAAACCAAAGTGGACAAAAAAACGTGACATCCAAGAGACCAGACCATCTTATTGGCTGCTGTCATCAATGTGCTCAGATGCCTAGGCCCCTCCTGACACTACTTGGTGACTTTCAGTCCACATCGTCTAGTGCCGGCTTCACAACAGGTGCAGCAGCAAGGATGGCAGGTGCAGGAACAGGAGACTGTGGCCTTTATGCCCTGGTGGGAGCTGTAACGAGGCCCAGAATATGCCCGTGTCCGACAGGAGAGCCAGCGCTGTGGGGGAGCACCAAACTCTCCCTGAGGCCTCACAGCAATGTCTGCGCACCCAGGACCCCAGCCCCATCTGTCTCTCAGAGCCCGCTGACAATGCCTCCTTTGTCATATCACTTCCCAGCGTTCAGTGAGCAATTCCCTCAGCCCTGACTGTGATCTGAGCCCAACAACAGCCAAGCGCCACCTCTTTATGCTCGGGGCCAGCCACACTCTTGCCCCAGCTGCCTCCTCAGCCCTCCTGCCCTGCTCGGGCTGGCTGATGAGCAGGCGGGCACGTGCTCCCTGTGGCACTGGCAGAGGTGTCCTCACCACGTAGGCCCTTGCCGTGGACAACTCCCACCGGGCCCACTCCTTTCTCACCAGCAGGGCCCACCCTGCTGCAACTTGGCTCAGGCCCCTAGACCGGCATCAGCCTGCCCTGTGCTCCCCGGAAAGTCCAACCACATGAGTCATCAACGTGTCATCCCATCTCCTTCGTGGTGTGGTGGCTTCAGTCTCAGAGGCTGTCCCCCAACCCTGAACATTGTGGGGCCAATGTCTCCTGCCATTCCCTGATGGTCAGCTCGTCTCTCCACACTGACGTGAAGGTCCTCTGGTGACACCACCCCCTCCCACCTGCCGCCAGCTGGGCTAACCCATGTCTCAGCAGAGAGGAGGCACTGGCCTTGACAGACTTAGATGTAGCACACCGGGCCTCCGAATCCCGAGGTCTCCCACTCCTGATTTCTATCCTGGGCCACTTACTTTCTCTACGAGCTGGTTTTCCCATTGATAAGACTGAGGTTAATGTCTTAAGAAAATGAAATGATTGTAATTTGCAAATGGGTTTACCGGAATTCCCAGCACACGGAAGGATGACCTGAATGCTGGCCAGTGCAGTAAACGGCAATTCAGTAAGCACTTCTGTGCACGTGAATAAGGCCAAGAAGGTACGGACACGAACCTTTGCACACGGGTTTGCTGTTGTTCCACGTACTGTCTTTGGTGCAACGGATGGTGGAGGACGTGACGGGCTCCATCAGATAGCCGGGGTCACACTGATAGCTCACAGTCTTATTGAAGGTAAAATCCGTCCCAAACTGGATGCCGTTTGCCAGTGTACCTGGGTCTCCACAGCTTATAACTGACAAGTGTTAGAAAAATACAAAATTGCCATTAAATTAAGTCATGGTTTCTGTTCAAGTGACTCCCTTTAAGCTGCCATCTGCAGTGTTAAGGAGTAAATCGTCACGGCGGCACTGTCCTCTGGCGACACGCCTGTCCCGCTATCCGGAGACAGTGTGTTTGGAAGGTGATCAGGAAATTAAATACTTTTATTTCCCTGCAAAATAAATGGTCTACAGAGAGGACAAACTTTGACTCTTTTTTTTTTTTTTTTTTTGGACCCAGTTTTACAATGTCTAATCAAACTGGTCATTGAAAAGAGTTTCAACCATATATATTGGGAAGTGAAGAAAGGGCTAAAAGTCCTAATGAACAGAGTCATCATATCAAACATATGTATATCTTCTTTTCTCTATGTATTAAAAAAATCAATAAAATAAAGAGCAAGGGAATTTTTCTTATTCGCGCAGATATGGTGGTCGTGGCCTCGAGCACACATGACAGCCACTGCTGACCTGTACAGTCGGGGGCCGTGCCCGTCCAGGTCCCGTTGGCCGTGCAGTGACGCGTCATTAGCCCGGATGTCTTGTAGCCTTCCCAACAGGCGTAGATGACCGAGCTGGAGAACAGGATGCCATCGCTGCTGACAATCATGCCATTGGTGGGCGTGCCAGGATTCCCACAGGACACAGCTATGAGGGACAGCGACACACAGCAGAGTGAGCTGCTACCAGAATGATGCATTTTTAAGATTTTATTTATTTATTAATGAGACCCAGAGAGAGAGAGGCAGAGACACAGGCAGAGGGAGAAGCAGGGAGCCTGACGCGGGACTCAATCCTGGGACCCCGGTGTCACGCCCTGAGCTGAAGGCAGATGCTCAACCACTGAGCGCCCCCAGTGTCCCTACCAGAATGATTAATGCACGAGCCCAAAGGTCAGAAGTGTAATAGATGACATTTATTTTTTTTTACAAATAGGTTCTATTTCTATGGACGATGTCTAATACATATTTTACTCTATGATTTATACTGTAATTTTATCGACGATTTAACAAATGTGAAAACTATGTTTTCATATTATTCTTCCTAAAGTACACTACTTCAAAACAAGTTAAAATATGAGTTAAAGCGGGACCCCTGGGTGGCTCTGTGGTTGAGCATCTGCCTTCGGCTTGGGACACCATCTGGGGTTCTGGGATTGAGTCCCATGTCAGACTCCCTGCAGGGAGCCTGGTTCTCCCTCTGCCTGTGTCTCTGCCTCTCTCTGGGTCTCTCATGAATAAATAAATAAAATCTTAAAAAAAAAAAAAGATGAATTAAAACATCGAAAACTCAAAGCCTTGCTACTTGGAGATTCAACATGTTTATAATACAAAAAAATGATTTTTTTAAAGGATCTATATTAGCAACTCAGAAGAGCCTCCCTTCATGTAACAGCTGATTTTTTTTAAAATTCTGAACAAATCAGGTCATACTTCACATCCCCAGGATAGTTCATTTTGGACCCCAAGGGAGGCCTGAGGACTATGAACGACTATGCTCAAACTGCCTGGTACAATGGTCTCAGTGTCACTGCATCTAACGGCAGCGTGTCACTTGGCATTGGCGTGGCTGCTCTCTCTGCTTCTCTCTGGATGAACCCAATGCCCGTAGAGGCAGTGAGATGCCAGCTCCTGACGGGAAAGGCTACAGATCCACACTCCACGCGGCCCCTCGCATGCGCCTCAGGCAGCAAAACACGACGAGCAGCTGCTGGGTGTGTTTCCAGGGGATGATTTTAACGCAGAATTAGGTTCTGTGTTTTTTTCCCTTGCCTTTTATACTTGAGTCTATTTGCCACAGACTGTTACTATTTCTCTCGCTAGCCCTCCCACACAATGTGCCGCGAGCAGACAGGGACCGAATATGGCCTTTGGCTGGGTTTTAACAACAGGGATGCGTCCTGGGACCATTGCTGAGAATGACCACTATATGTGCCATCCACTTTCAAATCTAGCCTTGGGAACAAAGACTCTTCTTAAAAATACTGAAGAAAACACACTGCAAAATGTGCATAGCTTGGAAGGGCCATTATTACGGACACTTGGCGAACTGCCTATTGTATCGCATGTAAAAATGCCCTGGCCCTCAGGTTGGACGTGGCCCTGCCTGACAAACAGAAAGCATGTGTGCTGGTGCTTCTCCACCTGTGCCCAGGACAGACGTAACCACTCAGTCACGACCCCTTTTCCTGATGGAGCTCGTGTGAACTTACAACCCTTCCTTGACACAAATCTTTCAGCAGTTTTCTGGCTGTCATTTGAGATGAGATCTATTGACCAATAGTGAATCAGGTGATACTTAATATTATAAAAAGCTCAAAAGCTCTGTGATGGCTATCTTATCAATTAAAATATCATACTGTGAAAAAACAAGAGGTTGGACTCTTCGAGACAATTACTCTTCCATTCAACAAACGGATTCATCATTTAGGACATGACAGTTATTGTGTAGATGTACTAATTGAAAGCCTGATGGAGAAGAGAATTGTGTTGATCTAATTCATAGTCAAGTAAACCAACAAGACAACTCTGTTCTTTTTTTAAGTTTTTTGTTTTTAGGACTTTATTTATTCATGAGAGCCATGAAGAGAGAGAGGCATAGACATAGAGAGAGAAGCAGGTTCCATGCAAAGAACCTGATGTGGGACTCGATCCGGGGACCCCAGGATCATGCCCTGGGCCGAAGGCGGGCACTAAACTGCTGAACCACCCAGGCATCCCGACAACCCTATTCTTAAATTTTATTCTAATCATAACTGCTATTAAAATCTGCGTAGCAATTTTCAAAAAGTCACCTGTGAAGGATAATGCTAAAGTGAGATGAGATATTGGTGAACATATTCAACTGAATTTATAGACAGATATGCTGTCAGTAAGTGAATGCCCATTATGATCATGCCATCCTAGTGTTTAGAAAGTCCCTCAAACACCGTATTCTACAAAATCAAATTCAGGGTTCACTCTTTTTCTTTCTGATAGGGACACTTTCACTGATAGTTACGCCCATGAAAATGAAGACTAGAAATTAGCCTCAATATGTTTGTGTTCACATTAAATCCACCATGATATAGGAGAAGATATATGAGGACAGCCTATATCATGAGCTTACATTCATAGTCAGCAGAAGGAAAACAAAATTTTTTTATAAGTAAAAAGTTAAAACTTTTCAAATACTTCTTTTCAAGTACATTTGGTTCATGTGACTCCTTTCAGTAAAAGATCATTTTCCTTTACTTGATTTGTAAGAAAAGAGCATTATACTTATGCCACATACACTTTATTGTCTACAGATACCAATGCCGTTCATGTAGCATGCTGCATTAGGATCACGGCTGTTAAACTGAGTCCAACGGTTTTGGGTTGGAATCTTTGCTCACACAGACCTAAGTAATGTGAATGATCACATCCAGTTCTTGACATGTAGTGTCTTCACTGTAAACTGGGTATAATAAGGGCAATTGCTCTTGGTTGTTGTAAGAGTAAACATACTGTGTGCAAAATGCCGAGAACGCAGTCTGGCTTCTTAGCAGTAGTGAAGGTATACATGGCAGCTGACGCATTGTCATTTTCGTTATAATCACTGTCATCACACATCTACCACCTGGATAAAAGATAGGCTTTACCATAATCTCACGGGAAGAGGATTAAGAGTTGCCTCAGACAACTAAAACCGATGATGTAGTTATAGTTCTGCAATTTCCTGAGATACACCCATTTGAATTTGCAGTCAATGGGTTTATGATTAAAAGACCAGACTGCTAACAAAGAAAGCATGATCTGAAATCATGGAAATATATTAGAAAGATGAATTCCTTGATGTTTAAGAGTTGTTAAAATATTTTTATTTTGTATTTTATGAACTCTTCTTTCTTTTTACCACTTAATTTGAATGTGCCGTCAGGCTCTAATGCTTTTGATAGACTCAGGAAAGGAGATTCATGAGGAGGGAGATGCTCTCGGTTGACTGAATACACAGTCATGGCTGACATCAGTGGAAATGCAAAAGTCATGGTAACCCCCTTTTCTATAGAGAATAACATGTGCCCCAAAGATCCGGACCTATGATGACAAGTGAGGAAAAAATAGAAAGCTAGATTGTCCAAAAAATTTTGAAGATGTGTGTTACGGGATATAGGATTAGGCACATCTTCCTTCCTTTCCTTTGTTGTTACAGTGAGTACATTGTACTGCTACTGGGTGGCTCAGGCAGTGAAGCGTCTGCCTACAGCTCCAGTCACAATCCACGGATCCTGGGACCGAGCCCCGTATCAGTATCAGGTTTCCTGCTCACTGGGAAGCCGTTTCCCCCTCGCCCTCGACCTGCTGCTCTCATGCTCGTTCTCTCTGTCTGTGTCTCTGTCTCTCCCTCTCTGTCAAATAAGTACATAAATAAAATCTTTAAAAAATTATGCTATTACTGACTCAACTTCCCATGATTTCTGTATGATGTAGGCTTGGAAGTAGTCAGTTTTGTGGGGAATAATATATTTGATAAATACTTGCCATATTGAACCATTTCAACTTCTATCTGTACACAGATTTTAACAATCAAGTTTCTAAGGATTTTATAAGAAACACTTGAATTTCTCACTTTAGATAAACCAAATGCTATTCTAAAAACCCTTGCATAGTCTGAGTTAGGTATATGACAAAGTGAAATCCAATTAAGGTCTCCCGATCAAATAAATGAATTCATTAATGTTTTGCTGAAATAGAACTCGTGGT
The DNA here is from genome assembly GCA_017311455.1 of Otocyon megalotis megalotis. NCBI lineage: Eukaryota > Metazoa > Chordata > Mammalia > Carnivora > Canidae > Otocyon > Otocyon megalotis. The sequence continues at coordinate 738,771 of JAEUCK010010133.1, read as the reverse complement.
GTTATATCACAGCACTTAAGTGAGATTTCTATGGAAAAACGTCACTCCCATTCTCAGATGTTTTATTTTTTTTCACCTTTTAAATGTGCAAAGTGCTTTTTATATCAATAAGCTGATAAGGAATGTACAGTCCCAAGTGAATGACCATTCTAAATAGAATATGAGTGCATCTAAGTGAGGTTTGTCCTACTTTTGGGAACCATAGTGTCCCAACAAATTTGGTTAACTTTTTTTGGGGGGGGGCGGTAAGAAGGGGTTGAGGGAGAGGGAGAGAGAGAATCCTAAGCAGGTTCTCAGCATAGAGCCCAATGCAGGGCTCAGTCTCACACCCTGAGATCATGATCTGAGCTGAAATCAAGAGTCAGACACTTAATGGACTGAGCCACCCTGGCACCCCAATTTGGTTGACTTTTGACCAATAATTTTTCAACCATTTCGCTGCCCCATTCTTTCTCTGTTCTTTTTCTTCTGGAACTCCAATTACATGTATAGTAAACCATTGATATTATCCCATAATTATTGGGCTGCTTTTTTTTTCTCTTCTTCCTTTCTGCTTTCAGATTGGATAATTTTTTTGATCTGTCTTCATGTTAACTGATGCTTCTGTCATTTTTATTTATTTTTATTTTTTTATTTTATTTTTTATTTTACTTTTTGCTTCTGTCATTTTTAATTTTCTAGGCTTATTTTAAAAAGTTTTTATATCAGATGGTACATTTTCCAATTCTAGAGTTTTTCTATCTGATTGTGTTTTTATTCTTTAAAATTTATTTTATTTTATTTTTATTTATTCACAAGAGACATGGAGAGAGAGACACACACACACAGGCAGAGAGAGAAGCAGGCTGGCTCCCTGCGGGGAGCCCCACGTGGGACTCGATCCTAGGATCCAGGGGTCACGCCTTGAGAAGAAGGCAGGTGCTCAACTGCTGAGTCACCCAAGTGTCCCTGTTTTTACTATTTTTATTTCTCTGCTGATTCCCTGTTTATGACTCTAACTCACTTTAAGTCTGTGAGGATATTTTAAATAGTTGCTTCAAGTCCTTGTGCATTATTTTCAACATCTGGGTTACCTCAAGATCAGATTCTATTTCTGTTGTTTTGGTGTGTTTTGTTTGTTTGTTTGGTATGGGTCATATTGTCCTGAGTTATGCATATGTAGTAACTTTTTATTGTATGCTGGACATTGTGAACAAAATGTTACATGGATTCTCTCATCCCTTCAAAAGGTGCTGGGGTTTGTTCTGGTGGACTTTTAAATTAGTTTTAGATCTTTTGGGTCCTCCCATTAGTTTTAATCTCTATTAGAGGAGACCTATTCAGACTTAGTCCTAACATGCTTTTGCTCTTAGTTCTATCATATTCCACTTATTTTAGGGAGTGGTACAAATTAATAATGCATGGAGTTTTCTGGGCGTCTAGTAAATGTCCTGAGTATACAGTGAGAGCTCTGACTGGCCAGTGTGTCTCAGTAGGGGTATGACTTCTAATCACAAGTCTACTTTCGACTCTGCAGCAAAAGGTCATTGCATCACTGGGTCTCACCCATGCTTGTCCGCCTGGCCCTCCACCAGTGAATGCCCACCAAACTTATGGGGCTGTCCCATCCTCAGCTGATCCTTCTCAGATTACTTTTCCTGCAGGTTATATTTCAGTGGCCTAGAATAATTTCTACTGCATCACCTCTCCAAGCCACCATACCACCTGGGTTCTACTTTCCAACTGCAGAGTAAGAAAAATACACAGAACAATGGAGGGGGGGTGAGAGGCTCACTTCCCTCATTTTTTTTTCCTCCCATGGAACATAGGCATGCACTCTCTGTTGTTTAACAGAATAATTGTCTCATATATCTTGTCTTTTTACAGTTGTCCTCAGTAAGATGCTAGACTACTGTCATTCAACGTGTCATCGAATGAAGTGGAGTTCTCATTTAATTTTCATAATATTTAATATTTAAATAAATTCTGAACCAACAATTCCCAGATGTAGTACAGGGGGAAAAAGTTAGATGGGATGAAAATATAGATTACAAAAGTCATGTGTAACTTTTAGGTACCATATCATAGAATAGAATACACTCTGGTTTTGGTGAGAAAAAGATGCTATCATGCAAATTTTAATATTCAAACTCTACAAAAGGAGAGAAAACTGAGAAAATTGTGTCTGAGTAAGAAAAAGTCTACTAATTAGAGTCACATACTTCAGTCAATAAAAATGTATTGCTCTGCAATTCACGGTGGCAAGTGGCATCCTTCCAGTACTGCTCAGTCATGTCTGATTTAAGTCAACTTCTTTAGTGCCTAATCTAGAGATTTACACTAACTCAATTGTCAGGAGGTGACTCAGAGTCAAAAATTACCTTAGATTATTATATATGTGTATGTCTCTTATCTAGGTGCAGATATCTCCAAGATAATCTTTCATTCAGAAGAGAGTATACACACATATATACACATGCACATACATAAGATATGCACATGTATTTTCATATATATGATTGTATTATTTATACATGATTTTATGAGATCACAGATGATATGTAGTTTGCATAAAATATAGTTCAATTACAGACAATTTTCTATTGTTCTATATAATACATACAATAAAATGAGAGGTGGACAGGTACAGGTTGAGGTGGCACAGTAGAGTAGAGAAAGTGAAGATTAAGAAAACTTGATTTATATTTCTGGTCCTGATATTGTGTGAGCTTATTCAAGTTGATCAACTTATATCGAAAGTGTTTCAGAGATGATAATTGTTTTGGGCAACCATTTTGGACTCGAACATTAAGTATTCAGAATTTATATGCTAAATATTTCTAACATTTAAGTCTTATCTGTCTGGATTCTAAATCAGTTACTTTGTGGACTCTAAACAAATTCATGATATCACATCACACCTTTGCTTAAGGCAAGCACTGCCGATATATGACACGGTAAACTATTCATGACTTTTTATTGTTATTACTGAGATATCCCACCATGCCCTCTTAGGCCTCTCAAACACTAAAATAAAATATACTCACTCCAAAGTATTATACAGAGAATGACCCTAGGTTCTTTAGTAATGCAGTGTTTTTGGCAAGGGCCACCAATAGACTGGAAATAATATGTGAAGTGAAGCCTGCAGAAGTTCCCATCAGTGACTGACATCGCTTCTGTGCACTGTTCCCTGTTCTCATTTATTCATTACCAGCAACCACAAAATACCACCGAATCACAGAGATTATTATTAGAAGATCAAAAACTCTTCTAGGTTATAAACACTCAAAAGGTAAGGATCCATGTTAGATAATCTTTTGAATAGTCAGGAAATCTCCATGTACCCAGTCATGAGTTGTAATGATTCTCTTACACATTCTGGGGGAAAGGAGATTAATGATACAAAGGTTCACTCTCTAGGATTTCTGTGGAATGGTACCAGTCATTTTATAATGAAATACATGGTTCCAAGTGTAAAGGTTGACTTTATGGCTTGAACGTACTCACCTTCACACACTGGCTGCAATCCTGACCATGAGCCATTGAGCAAACATGTACGCTCAGGAGAGCCCCTCAGCTGGTAACCCATTTCACAGGAGAAGCGCAGAAGGCTCTTGGTCTTGAGTTCATCTCCAAGCCGGGACCCATGTGCTGGGGTCCCGGGATCCCCACAAAATCCAGGATCATTTCCTATGGAACACAAACACAGATGGCAAAACACAGTGTTGTTAGACTTCTTTATAACAGAGCTCTTATATTTAAAGAGAATGAAAAGTTATTTATTTATTAGGATTTAGTTATTTATTTGAGAGAGGATGCATGAGCATGTGAGCGGGGGTGGGGTGCAGAGGGAGAGAATCCTCAAGCAGACTCCCCACTGAGTGCAGAGCCCCTTGTGGGGCCCCTGGTGGGGCTCAACCCCAAGAGCCACGAGATCACGACCTGAAGGGAAACCAAGAGTCAGCCTCTAGACCAACTAAGCCACCAAGGAATGACATGAAAAGTCATTTAAATATGTTCCAGTCATACCGCATTCTGGAAATCTCACGAGAAAGACTCTATCAGAGCACAAAGGTGAAAAACGTGAAGAAAGTGTTCCTCTACAACTAAACACAGACTAGCTTATCAAAATATACCTATGGCAAAAGTTGGTGTTCTCTAGAAGAAATAAAACTATGGGAATAATGAAGACAGGGTTTGTCCATTGGATGTGTCAGTATGGATGATAAAAGGGAAACGGGGTCAAAGTGCACTGGGCAATAAACAGTCAAGGGAGAGGTCTGATTCTTCTCAACTGTGTCCAGAGTTGCTGACTCACTGAGGTTTGTTTATTTAAGAACTATCCATGAAAGAATGAAGATTTTTCATTTTTTTCGAAGGGTGTCAATGTAATTGCCAGTTAGAGACAGGAGTGAGGCAGAAAAATCGAGAGGAAGCGCAGACGAGGAATCAAGAAGGAGCGGGGACAGACGGAGTGAGGGTAGGCAGGCCCCCTGGCCAGGGCGATGAAGAACTCCCACGTCTCCCACAGGAGGCATGTGAAGTGACTGGGCCTCCAGGGGAGTGATGAAGACGAGGGCGACCACGTGGAACCCCGGCCTCCGTGGCCGGACATGGAGTCAGGCTGGGGAACGGCGGGCGGTGCCACTCCCCACGCCCCAGGGGTCCAGCCAGTGCGTGGTTCCTCACCTGTACAGTGGGGCAGCGTCCCACTCCAGTGACTGTCCTCTTGACAGACTCTAGTGCTGTTGCCGACAAGGTCCCGGCTCCCTTTGCAGGCGTAGCGAACGACGGCCCCATACGTAAACAGCTCTCCGGTCAGGACGGCATTGGCAGGAACCCCCGGGTGGCCACACGATATGGCTGAGGGAAAAGGTAGCGTGAATGGGCACATCAAGCCTGTGAAATGCTTTAGCTTGGTAGGTCTCCACACGGACACCCCCTGCTGCCGAGAAGCCACTAAAGACTCGGGCAGATTATCGCAGCACCCTACAAATAACAGATACCACTTTCCAGGTGACACCCCCCCACCTCAAATATTCATGCGGTACCGAGGACAAGAAATTGATCTGTCAGTGAAGTTTGTCTCGGTTTTGTTCTCTCTTGAGGTGTTTCTGTTTAAGACAGAAATTTCCAGCTAGGCTTTCAAAGAGAAAGTCACAAAAACAACAACAACAACAACAAAAAAAAAAACAAACAAAGAGAAAGTCACTCTATCTACGTTTCCCCCATCTGTCCTTAACTGAAGTCTAAAAAAGTAGTAGTATACAAAAAGTCAGAGATTACACAGGTTCATTAAACTATTGTTAAAATGACAATCATATACTCGCGTGGCTCAAAACTCTCTCATATCTGCTTACTCTTCCAGTTCATGGATCTACGATGACCTTTCCAACAATTTTTCCTTGAACAGGTGGCGGTTTAATATGTTTAAGTAACAATAATAACAATAACGGTAATGATATATAGTGGTTAATTTTCCTCAAGTAATCATAAAATAATCTCAGCATTCCCATTCATTTCTTTAAAATTTTGCCAAACTGGGCCTATAATCTGAATTCCTAAATTATCTTTCAAAAGGACAATTCTGGGATCCAGATTAGTGTAGACTGGTGAAGATTCATCCCTCCTTTTCCATAATGTCTCAAATTAGAGTTAACAATGGACGAATCTTGGGCTACTTGCAAAGAGCTGACTGCACTCAGGCTACTGACAAATTATTCAAAGGCCACTGATTTAACAGCCTAGAGTGTCCGTTAGATCCCAGGCAACCCCAAAGCGATCTCATCCAGGGAGGTAGGTTTAAAAGGTGGAAAGGCACTGAGCGTCCCCGTGAGCCGCGTCAGCCCTTATATTGATCCCGTCTCCCACTGGCATGCGTTCCTTGGTGAGCAAGATTTTATCTACACAGAGTCCTAAAAGGAAGCTAATTAGAGCCAGACCAGTAAACGGTTGGTCATCATCAGTTCCAGGTGAAACTCAGAGAGAAAGAGAAAACAAAAAAAAATCAGTGAGACCCTAACAGCAAAACCAGAGATGAAGCCTGGCTGCTGAGAGCGGGACTAGCCAACGGCTCCCCGAGGACCCGCCTTCGCAGCCGCGGGGTAATTCCAACTGTTAAGGACAACAAGTGGTGGAACTGGGCCCCTGGGAGAGCGGCAGCCTCGTACGACCTGGTTCCCGGGGATCTGGAGCTCGCTGGCATCATTACCAAAACTAATGGAAGTCTCCCATCGGCCAGGGAAGCCGCAAAGGAAATGTTTGGGGAGACAAGGAGAGAAAAACTAATTTCTCTGAAAAAATCCCCATGTGTGAAGGCCTAGAAAACCAGAAAGCAGATAAAATTTGATGAAGATTCTAATACATCCACAGATGCACTTTGGGGGCGCATGAGGCTTTGCCTTTGTTTTTTAGAGAAGTCACTCTTTCTCCACAGAAATTAATTACGTTGTTATGATTATAATTTGAGACAAGTTTCCATCTCGATTGGGAGGAGTTACGAGGGCCCCTGAATCACAGGGAAAAAAATAATTCTCCGGGACTAATTTATTCTGAAAATGCAACAGAAACGCCGTTAATTGTTAGGACGTAAGACAGATGATCACTTCCGTTTCAGTAAATTCAATTTAAAGCGTAACTGTCATCTCCCACATTCTTCACGCACACGGAAGGAAAGCAAAGACGGTGACGTGTGGATTTTAAGGACTGTTTTGCTTCTGAGTGACTTTGAAGAGGCCAAGGAGAGTCGCCCCTTTCCCTGGGGGGTCCGGCTGTTGTAACAGGGTGAGGTCTTTGAGCTAAAGGACCGTATTGTTTTGCACGTTAAAAGTAGGCAAGACCATGGCTATTTGGAGAGATGTGTGTTTTTGCTCATCTGCGTGGTCTGCAATACGGATCGTGCTTTGAGGGGCGGCCGTCGTGCCCAGGATAGGACCCGACTCTCCAGGCCAATCTGCCCTCGTGTCATAGAACCATACGAGTCAGAAGAAGATGCTCTCGAGATACTATCGTTAGTATGGATTCTGGGGACCAGGGCAGCTCGTGAGGCGTCCCTACTCATGAGGCCCCTTGGGGGACGCCACCCTTGGCCCCAGACGCCCGGCCATCAGAGAGGGTCCCCACAGCGCAGCCCTTGGCTGGTACTTCTGAGTCTGAGTGCAGTCGCAGCGAAGGAGGGGGATGCCGGGCGTGGAGGCCCTGGGCCCTGTGTCTGGGGCGTGCAGGGGACGCGTGGCTGCCGGGTTGGGAGAGAAGGTGACCAGCAGCACCGAGCAGAGGCCAGCACAGGGGTGCACGTGCCACCCAGCACACGGGGTCCGTTTGTCCCCAACGCAGGCGTGAGAGCAGCCGTGTCCCCTCTCCCCTCCCGACCCCTAACCCGGTCGGAGTTCTGTTTTGTGATTCCCGACCGGCCGGTAAAGATACCGTGTAACTTACACGATTTGTAGGGACTTGAACTCTGCGGTGGTTGTTCTGTTGCTGGTGTTACAGGCTCTGCGGCCAAGAGGCCGAAATAGCCCTCACTTACCCAAACACTTGGGCAGAGAGCGATCCCATAGGCCGTTGGCCATGCAGGTTAGGGCGGACGATCCCAGCAAGTAAAACCCCTTCTTGCAATGATACATGACGCTCGTCCCATATTCAAAACTCTCGGGTAAATTCTGTTGCCCGTGACGAATGGCGTTTTCCACAAAGCCTGGATCCGAGCAGTTCACCACTAGGGGAGGGAAAAAGAACGTAGCATCGTTTAGATACAGTCATAAACAGGAGGGCCTGCTCCACGTCCCATTGGAAAGTGCGTGAGATGAGGACGTGGCCGCGGCGGCCCCACAAGCCTGTGCTCCCCCGACGCCTTGCACCTGCCGCTGCGCGAGCCTGACGGCCTGACACTAACTTCCTTCCTTTCCTAATAACCGACCTCCATGCAGCGTCCAAAGACGGTTTTCTTGGTTAGGTTTGTGTGGTGGAAACATTAAGGTAGAACCCGCCGACATTGGGTGCATTTGGGTATTTTTACCAGGGTGCAGTATTTCCACCACCCGTGGCACAGTAGAGTCCCTGCCCCCACCCACGTGCACTAATTAAGGCCCCAGGAGGGGCCCGAAGCCGCGTCTGCTGTCCGCCCCATGCAAATAAAAATGCCAACTGTCCCATCAACACTTGATAGAAATGTAACTGAAGGCAGCCTCTGATGCCGGCCTCCTCAGCAGCACCAGCCCGCAGGGACGCGGCCACGCTCGGGGTGCTCTGGGGGTGCAGGGGGTGCAGCACGGTGCTTCTGCAGGCTCCAGGAAAGAGACCTGATGCACCCACGCACCGGTGCATGGTGAGCTGTGGGCAAAGCAGCGACTCTCCAGATATTTCTGGCTCACGGGGGGCCACTCAGCTGGTTCAGCTTGGTCCCCCCCTCCGAGAGCTCAACCTCCTCCCTCCTCGGACTGCGGGGAAGGGGTGGGGCGCAGCAGAGGATAGGGAGATCCCTTCAGTGCTGGAAAATCCTGTTCTGTGCTTCTCAGGGCAGCCCTGAGCTTACAGAAGGAAGACACAAGTTATTTTGAGCCAACGATAAAAGTGTTTCCGGAGCCCGGGCAGGTCACCGTGAGGCTCAGGACGCGTCCCACCCACAGTAAAACTACAGCCGGGCCCTGAGCAGCAGCAGGAACCGCCCGCCTGGAGGACGTCGCACAACTTGGCGGATGAGCCACCTGTGTGACCCGGAAGACAGCTGCACAGGTGCATCCTCCATTCGGAGTGCGAGTCCCTGAGGGTTGCGTGTCCACGTGTGCCTACATGCCCTCAGGACTTGGTCCACGGCACAGCATCGGTCTTGTCCCGTGAGGGTAGGGGCGGCTCAGGCAGCCGGCCGGGGTGGGAGGACCAGGCCCCGAGCCCCTCCACCGGGACAGGGCCCCACAATGCCCCGTGCAGCCCATGTCAGCTCTGCAGCTGAGCTCTGGCCTCCTTCCCGTCCTTGCGGGGTTGGCCCCACTCGCCTTCCTACTGGCCGGTGGGGTGGGCTGGGAGACAGGAGGCGGATGAGGCCAGGGCCATCTCAGCTTGGGAGCTGGGAAGAAGGATCCAGCCGGGGCGAGGACCCAAAAAAGGGAGGCTCTGGAGGCAGGGAGTGAGGGCTGCAGGAGGTGTGAGATCCAGCTGCGCCCCTGTCTGCAGGCCGGGGAGGTGAGGCCGCAGTCCGCCCGAGGAGGAGGAGGAGACTTTGGGACACCTGAGTCTGTGCCACCTGCTCCGAAATACCAGGCTGTGACCTCCGGGGACCCCCTGCCCAGCGTTGGAGACACGAAGGCCCTGGGATCTCCGGCAGCTGCCCTGGGGTTTCAGGTTGTGTGGAATCACCTGGAGAGGACACTGGCGTGCTGGGTCCCAAGCACGGCCCCATCCCCTCATGGTCCGGCACCCTTAAGTTAGTACAAATGCGTGACAATGATGAACAGTCCGTGAGCCTCAATGGGGAAAACGGAATTGCTCCTTATGTGGGAAGAGTTACGCCGACATGCACCCCAAGTCTGCCAGTTATCTTTTCGCCTTTCCAGTCTTTTTTTTTTTAATTTACTTTTTACTGGAGTTCGATTTGCCAACATATAGCATAACACCCAGTGCCTTTCTGGTCTTGTTCTGTCACATCAGCCCTGAGCCGCTGGAGCCGGATGCAGCTCCCTGCATTCCTTCCTCGATATTTGGAGGCTCCGCTAGGAGAGCCCGCCACGTTCTCTGCTGGGGCAGCAACAACTTATTTCAGCAGAGGCCCGGACGGCACCTGCTAGGCACCCGAGCGCGGGCAGGTGGGCAGGTGGACACGGACGCGGGCGTCTCCGTGTGGAGCCTCCTTGGCCCAGGGCCCAGCCACCCGTGCCCGCCCGCTGCGGCCTTGCTCCTGGGGAGCGCACCTGAGGCCCCAGCTGATGTGCAGCCGGGACAGCCCGGGCGTCCTCTGACTCAGCCTTTACGACTGTATTCCCTTCTTGACTTCTGCGAATACGAACAGTCCCTTTTCACCCAATATTGCCCTAAACCTGCTCATGCGTTCTTTTCAGTCCCGTGCTACTGGCTCACGGTGACGCAGCTGCAGGCCGACGCGCTCCCCCAGTGCTGCCTCTGGGAGCATGCGGTGACACACCCGGACTCAGAGGCCTGATGAGCTGATTGTCGGATGGGATTTACTCTACGCTCAGCGTCTGGGTGACTCGCTCTCCCCTGGATGCCGCAGACTGCAGGGCTCCGTGACGCCCCCAGCTCTGGGTGCCCTTCCACCCAGGCCAGCTGCAGTGTCTCCTTGGACACCAGTGTTGTCAACCGTCCGGACACTGGTTTCCTTATCAGGTCCTGGAATCAACACCTGCCCCAGGTCCTCGATCCTGTGCACAACCCAGGGCAATAACTGGGTGTTCAAGTTCCCAAGGAAGGTCTCAGTAACGACAAGGGAATAGGACAGCCTTCAATCCCAGGTCCTCCCCCAAGCTGTTCAAAAGGGGGAACCAGACCATACGTTGCTCCAAGGTTGCAGAAACATAAAGTGAAAAGCGGTAACAGAATTTGGAGAGCTCGCCACGGCCGTCCGCAGCATGGACAGCATGGGCTGTGCAGACGGGGTCGCTCCTACAGCGCTTTCCGAGGCCTGTTGTGGGTTTGGTCCCATCCTGATGCTTGACCGGGACGATCTGTGAAAATCTCAATTGCTTCTTAACTGACTAAAGCAGCTGTGACCTCCATCCCTGGTTCTCGGAAACAATCTTCACGGTGAATTCTTAAGCCCAACATACAACCTCTCCTTCCATACTTTCTACAACGTTCACTCACTTATTAAAATGGCTTCACTTGTCACCAATAAAAAGGTTGACCTTGGCAGGTCTCTGGGATGCCCTCTAAAGTGTTTCTCCGGAGTCCGGTTGGAAACTGGGAATCCAGAACAGATTCCAAAGTGCCTTTCAATCTTCGACGTCAGCACCATTTCCTACAAGTCTAGTGCTTTTTCTCTTCAACCACTTTGCAGAAGGATGGCTGACGTGTGAGAAGCTGCCCGTACCTGCCGCGTACAACTGTATGATCTGGGGGTAAGTGCACATCCGTGGAACCATCCTCACCATGAAGGCCACAAACATCTGTCTCCTCCCAAAGTTTGGTTTTTTTAAAAAAAGTGTAAATGACTAGTCCTGATTTTTCAGCTGACAGCTTCAGTTTGTGGAAGATAATTTTTAAAAGTTTAATTATAATTCTTACACTGAAATGACAACTAAATAGAAAGTGTTTAAACTGTAAAGCTACAGTTTTTAAACTGTAAAACTAGCTAAGGCTACACTGTATGTCACAATTGAAAAGCTGGAATTCAGTAAGAGTAGTAGAAGTACAATGAGTCAATAGAAGCAGGTGACTCCTGTTTTTGTGCAAATAAAGTCCATGTAATGACAAAGAAAAAGACTGAATATATTATAATCATATAATAACAGATGTATATGAACATTTAAGAAAAATACCAAACCCACAGGTTTTCAGATGGCCGTGGGTGACGTTCTGGGCATGAGAGGCGGTCCACGCATCTGGGAGCATGCCAAGAGGCCGTCTTTCCCTGTTTCTGACTTTTTCTCAGGTCAGATGTGCCTCAATGTTCGGACGCACATCCATGACTGTCTTCTCAACGTGACAGAGCTTTAAGGGAAAGCGGGGAGGGCGGGACATGGTGCATGTGGGTGAGGACGGGATGGGATGACGGATGGAAAGTTCCATTGGAAGAAGCCTATGCAGGTGAGATCAGTGATTTACTGATCAGTGTTATCATGACTTCACTGGCCCGGGACAAAAGACCACAGTGGGAGTCACAGGGGTTAACGCAGAGGCACTCGGCGGCAGCGTTGGGCCTAGGAGGTGGGACTTAGCATCCTACGTGAAACCCACAAGACTCGAAGGTTATGGGTTTGACAATAAACAGTTCAATCATCTCTGCTGCAACTGGTTTTAAACTCCTACACATTTACGACTGTCTTTGATCCAGTACTTTATACTTCACCACGACATCAAGTTCTCACATCCAGCTTTAAAAATATGTTGAAAAGCGATTTTTATCCATTCATCTTTCGATGGACACCGAAGCTCCTTCCACAGTTTGGCTATAAAGAAGATGTGGTTTATGTGTACAATGGAATATTCCTCAGCCATTAGAAACAACAAATAACCACCATTTGCTTCAACGTGGATGGACCTTGGAGGGTATTATGCTGAGTGAAGTAAGTCAGTCGGTGAAGGACAAACATTATATGGTCTCATTCATTTGGGGAATATAAGAAATAGTGAAAGGAAATAAAGGGGAAAGGAGAAAAAAATAAGTGGGAAATATCAGAAAGGGAGACAGAACATGAGAGACTCCTAACTCTGGGAAACGAACTAGGGGTGGTGGAAGGGGAGATGGGGTGGGGCTGGGGGTGACTGGGTGATGAGCACTGAGGGGGGCACTTTACGGGATGAGCACTGGGTGTTATTCTTTATGTTGGCAAATTGAACAGCAATAAAAAATAAATTTATAAAAAAAAAGAAAAGCTTTGATTTTTAAATAATTTTTTTTAAATGGAGGGTTTTTACAAGTTATAATCCCTTACATGTAAATTTTAAGTAGCAGTTGACTCAGTGAATTACCCAAACAAGTCAGACCTGAGCTTCAAATGTGTCAGGGACAGTCATTATTTCAGGATGATGTTTAGTTTTAAAACCGCACAAAAGCGACCACACCCAAATTATGTAGCAATGGCATGGGGAGCATGGGAGCCTTAGTTCTGAGGGTAGACTGGGCACATGTTCAAATCTTAATCCAGTTTTCAAAAAGGACCATGTGCCACGTATCACCCTGTAGCTCTAGCATCTGCCTCACTTGGGAACATGGAGGTACACCGAGCATTGAACGTATAGTTGGTGCACAACATTGGAATGTAAAGCTAAGACTCTGTTTCTCCATTTTTATTAAGAATTATTTAAAGTCACCAAATCGCACACAAACTGGCAACTATATAATCCTTATTCCTTATCATTTTTTTCCCTGACCTTTCACTTCTACAAAAATCCCTCAGTGTAGTTTAGCTCCTAAGATTCAAAGAAAATTGTTCTAATAAAAATTCTGAATGGACTGACAAGCATGGTGGCCACAGGAGTCCCTGACTGCACTTCACACTAGGGGCTCACTGAGGAATCGAGGCTGGAGGTAAGAGACCCCTTTCTCTCAATGAGCACCATCCATGCAACACATGGAATGAGACTGGACTCTCCATTCTGTTTACTGAGGAAGGCAGAAGGATGCTCAGGGTAGCCCTGTTGACCTCTGACTGTCACGTCCTGTGGTTTCAGTGCTGTAGGATCAAAGGAAGGAGGAAAAGAAGGAGAAAGGACAGAGGCCTCGGGGTGGGGGGGGATGATCTGTCTCCTATTTTCTTGATTTTTTTTTTTCTGAAAAATCTGTGTTTCTATATCGTTTTGGTCTTTACTCCTGCTTCTCCCATTTTCTTTTATAGCTCATAAAAACCCACCATGAGCAAGAAAATAAGAAAATGATGCTTCGTAAGCTAAGAATAGCCAATTTAAATTTGGTGATGGTGGTAAAAAGGAATAAGAAGCAGTTCACTACATTTTTTTTAAACATTCTCATAATTGGTTAGAGTTGCATGTAGCATGTTTTTAAATTGTTTTAACAGGGGCGCCTGGGTGGCTTAGTAGGTTCAGCGTCTGACTCTTGCTTTCAGCTCAGGTCTTGATCTCAGGGTCCTGGGATCCAGCTCCGTACTGGGCTCCACACTCCACATGGAGTCTGCTTGGGGATTCCCTCTCTCCCTCTCTGTCCCTCCCTCTTTCTCTTTTTCATTCAAATAAATAAATAAATAAATAAATAAATAAATAAATAAATATTTAGAAAAATAAAATATTTTCAACAGAAATAATTACACAATATTTAGAGAACAATGATAACTATGCAGTATTCAGTGTGTTGCATAGAATGAACACTTTGGACATGTTTACTAACTGGTTGAATCAAAAATTTTAAAATGGGATTACTGATGGAAAAAAAAGCAAAAAAGAAGAATAGCAATTTATGACTGTTTTTCAAATATATGAAAGTTACATTTTCATTTTTATCAATACCTGATAAAGATGAAGTAAGCTTTAGCTTCAATTCAGATATACAGGTTTGATAAAAGATAAACACTCTAATTAATTATAGTGGATTGTAATTAATTGCAGGACTTTCCTGAGCAAACAATAAATTCTGGAGGCTTTAGACGTGGTGGGGAGGACTGCAGACTGTGTGCCAGGCACTTTGTGAAGAATTTCACAAGCATTGGATGGTCTAGAACTCCATAAACATGTGAGGAGGGTTCGCTTTCTTGGGTGTGCATATAAGGAAGCTGATGTGAAGGAGCTCTGACCATAGACCCTGCACTGGGTTACACACGATGAGTGAGTGGAAAGACTGGGCATACAGCGTGGCACCCGCCCCAAGCAACACTGTGCCACACGCTGAAAAACCCGAAGGGTAGACCTCAACTCCCTTCTGCCCCCTGGGAAATACTCAAGTAGGGATCTAAGGGCAGCTTCTGGGAGCCGCCCACCCCAACCCTTCCCTGCTCTTGGCAAGAGCCTGCTATTCAATTCCAGGCTCCCCCCAGCGTTCAGTAGTTACTCCTGGCTGCCCTTTATCCATAGACAACCTAAGACTTGTGTTCAGTAAAGCCACAAACACATAATTGGTTCTTATGTTTCTCTTACTTTGAAAACTGTACCATTTAAAATTTTGGATAATATGAGACGATATGATATGATACAATAATATCATAATATGTATGACTTTTGTAGACATATAAGTGCCACCATATGCATAGTGGTCCTTTAGGAATTTTTTTTATTGTTTCCTCTTTTTTTTTATTCCTCTCTAACCATAACAGAAACGTTAGTAACCCCATTATTTTCTTAATTTTATCATAGTGTATGTAATCAGATTGGAACATATATTTTATGTCTCTTGAATTTAAATACCCAATCTTACAAAACTATGGGTAAGAAAGGAAAAAAGTCTAAGGCTTGTATGTAATGATAAAATCATTACACTAAGAAAGGAAACATGAACTGAATTATTCTAAAATTTGTCAGACTTGGTTTTCTCACTGGACTGATGGAGGCTTTGAGCTTAATGACACGTTTTGGAACTTAGAAAATGAAGAGAGACGCCTGGGGGGCTCAGTGGTTGAGCGTCTGCCTTTGGCTCAGGGCATGACCCCGGGGTCCTGGGATCGAGTCCCACATCGGGCTCCCTGCGAGGAGCCTGCTTCTCCCTCTGCCTGGGTCTCTGCCTCCCTCTCTGTGTCTCTCATGAATAAATGAATAAAATCTTTTAAAAAAAGGAAATGAAGAGTCAGAGAAAGCTTTTATACAGAATCATGGGCCTCTAGGACGGTGTGCATAATCT
Source organism: Otocyon megalotis megalotis (assembly GCA_017311455.1). Classification (NCBI taxonomy): domain Eukaryota; kingdom Metazoa; phylum Chordata; class Mammalia; order Carnivora; family Canidae; genus Otocyon; species Otocyon megalotis. The sequence goes on along the minus strand of JAEUCK010010133.1, from coordinate 723,335 downwards.
AATTCTTAAAATAGATGTGAGACACTTGTTTCCCTTCCTTCTCATGAAATCTGCAAGCACATCATCTATTATATATGTCTTCCAGAAAGATGTAACTACTAACAGAAAACAAACCTTCTTTAACTCTCTAACCATGTTTGCAAAGACAGTGTTAGCAGGCTGTATAGCTAGTGTCCCAGGTGGGAGCTTTCTGATGGATCACGGATGCCGCAGGCTCGGCAGAGCTTCTTGTTAAGGGCAGAGTCTGAGAATAGCGAGGTGGCCCCAGGGTGGAGACAGACTGTAGAAGCCTCTCTGTAATCTGGCCTCCCTTCAGCACAGATTTATTTGGTGTTCAGTTCCAAAATTCAGGGTGGAGTTTCTCTTTCACATCATGAATGAACTAAATGTTGCAGGACTACCCCAAATCCCACAATTCATTGACCTACCTGAATCAGACATTTGACAATCAGATATTATCAAGAACTTGAGAGAAGAAATCAAGCACAAGAGTACGCCTGAATGAGATACGACATCCTAAAACTCATGTGGAATTATTCAAGGAACACGTAAGACAGGAATCGGGTTGTATTGCAGTAGACAGTAGGAATCCTAGCAATTTTGTTTAAAAAGTAGCTATATTTTTGTTATCTTCAACTTTTTGAGTTTTATGCCATTTTTTCCCTAAGGCTTCACCACCTTTATGAGCCTGTCCTATTTGAGACCATGCTTCTCCTCGTTTTATAATAAACATGCAAATCCTGTGCCCTAGATCATATCTCTTAGATCATAAATGAAGAAAACAAAGCAATAGGGAGAAGAAGCAAGGAGCAAAGACACCTTGGAGACGTTCTTCTCACTCAATCCCACCAGGACTGCCTCTGCCAACCATCTCCCCCTTCATCACATGTACTGGTAGCAACAGACTTGGCAGTGGAGCACAGATTTAAAGGTTCTACCCTGTAAAAGGCAGGGCCCAGAGAGTGAGAGGACAAGCCACGGAGTGGGAGAAAACATTAGCAAAGGAGGTACCTACCAGAGGGCTGTTAATCCAAAATATACAAAGAACTCTTAAAACTCAACAGTAAGAAAGCAAGCAACCCAAACACAGACTGGACCACAGACCTGAACAGACACCTCAGCAGGGGGGATACACAGCTGGCAAGTGAGCACATAGAAGTGCCCCATGTCCCATATCATCAGGGAAATGCAAATTGAGAGAACGAGGAGAGGCACTGCACACCCACGACAACGGCCCAAATCCAGGACACTGACAACACCCAGCGCTGGCAAGGATGCAGGGCAAGAGGGACTCTCACCCATCGCTGGTGGGAGTGCAAAATGGTGCAGCTACCTTGGAAGACGGTTGGTGATTTCTCCTTGGTATTTACCCAAAGGAGCTGGAAACTCACGTCCACACAAAAACCTCTATTTACCAAAACTTGAAGCAACGAAGATGCCGTTCAGCAGGTGATGGATAAATAACGGGTGGCCCATCCAGACCGTAGAATGTCATTCAGCACAAGAAATAGATGAGCTACCAAGCCATCAAGATATGTGGAGCCTCCAGGGCATATTGCTAAGTGAAAGAAGCCAGTCTTAAAAGGCTCCATCCAGGATAATTTCAATTATATGACCTTCTAGAAAAGGCATAACTATAGAGACAGTTAAAAAGATCAGTAGTTTCCAGGGGCTTGTTGGGGACAGGCGGAGTAACGGGGATTTTTAGGGTAGTGAGGCTATGTTGCATGATACTCTCAGGGTTCATACATGTCATTACGAAAACTGATCCAAACCCATATAATGAACCACACCAAGAGTGACCCTGATGTACACTTTGGGCCCGGAGTGATGAAGATGTGTCCATGTGGGTTCACCAACTGTAGCAAATGCGCCGTCCGGTGGGGATGCTGATAGTGGGGAGGCTGTGCCTGTGTGCGGGGAGGGGGTACATGGGAAATCTGTTTCTTCTGCTCAATTCTTCTACAAACCTAAAACATTGTTTTTCTATGCTCTGAAAAACGAAGTCTGCTAAAATATTAAGTAGATTCATATTTTTTTGATAAATGGGAAAAAACGTAAGAAAAGGCAAAATTACTACTGAAGAGGTTGAGTCTCTCTCCTTTTTTTTTCGTGCATTTCTTTAAAAATTGCCATATAGGTCTAAGCTTTTAGCCTGCATTTTCCCAGCACTGTGCTGTGCCAGAGGTGTCTAAAGGACCTAGCGCAGCACCTAAACCCTGAAAACCATTAATAAGAGATAGCACTTAATGTCTGCTCCTTTTCCTTGGTATAAGTTAGAAGAACATGGGATATAGGTCCCAAAAATGGTTTGTTAATGAAAAGCCCACGATTTTGAGTTCATTCCATCTCTCGTCCAACAAGAATGTGTTCTGCGTCAAGTGGACAATGTCTCCGCGGCTGTGGGGGACAATCTCCTTACCTCGTTAGCTCCCCCCACCCCGTCCTCTTCACCATCTCTACTTAAAGGTAGGGATTACTTTACTGATCTCTGTACTGGGTGTAGCATTCGGAATGCAGCATGTGCTTAATAACTGTGACATTAGGTAGAGCAGGAGGGTGTTGGGGAGCAACCTCGGGTGCTCTGGTGTGCCTAAGCCATCAGCACACGCTTCCGCTGTACGCACCACCCCCCCCCCCGTGCAGATGAATCGGATCCAAGTTTATGGGCATTCATTTTTAATCGTGGTTTCAGCTGTGCTGTGTTTTTCCTGTCATACAGGTGGAGAAAACACTTTCATCTTTTTCTAGATCGCTACAGCCCCACGAACACGTAGCAGACGCTCATAGCTGGGTCTTTCCGCAGCCGCTTGTGTCCTCACCCCTTCCTGCAGGTAAGCGTGCCTCATGCTTTCCAGTGACAGCAGAGGGTCATCCTTCCAGCTAAGTTTAGCGCAGCATCCCATAAACATTTAGGGCATCCCAAAATATCCTGATATTCAGTGCAGAGAGGTGAGACGCAGAAGCCAGCTTTCTGGGCAGGTACATGCATTCAAAGATGTCCCCTAACTCTGCTTCCCTTCACCCTGGTCCGTGGCTCATACAATAACAACAACATTAAAAGGGAAACTTGTTAGTTTTGGTGCTGAGCAGACCGCCACGCTGCCAGGAGGCCAGCAGGGCTCTTCTGCAAGAAACTCAGTGAGCAAGTGCATCCTGCACCTGACGCCTGACCACGCCACAGCCAGAAGCCTGCTTTCTGGGGAGGGTGAGAACAAGGGGACCAACAAGACCAACAAGACCTTCTCTTGCTGAGAAGACTTCCTCTACACTGAAATAGGGTGAATCTAATACTAGTGTTTAGAGGGGAAGTGGAATTAGAAGACCTTGCACTCCCATAGACACTTGTACCAGAACTCCACAGTTGTTAGCCCAAGTTCACATAACTTTCAAAAATTGTTATTGTCTCATTTGGATGTAACCTCCTTGGGAGCCTCATGGGAAGGTGGGTGATTGTCGGCGGGAAGCGGGAAGAAAGCTCATTACCATATCTGCCATAAAAACCCCTTCACCTTCACACTGTAAAGTACGATTCACCTTCAGTGAATAAGGTGTTTTAATGGAAACCAATTGAAGCGGAACCTTAAATATCATGAGCTCAAACATCTAGAAATACAAAATTTCCAAAACAGCATTTTCTTGAAAATGCAGGCTAACAGCTTAGATCTATATGGCAATTTTTAAAGAAATGCATGGGGAAAAAAAAAAGGAGAGAGATTCAAAAGCAATGAAAACTTCTTAAATGCAGCCGTAGGTCTAGAAGCTCCAAGTCCAAAGATGTTGTGTGGATGGGGGAGTGGATAGAGACAGAGAGATGGGAGAGAAGGCGACCTTACCTAGAGTCCTAGACTGTTGTGTTTGAACACCTGGCTAGTACTCAACAAAAGCCACGGAGGGAGTTGTGCTTTATTCTCACAATTATCTCCCCCACCCCCAATCCCAAGGAGGGAAAGCGTTTGCAGCGTCCTGTGCCTTGGGATGAAGCACCAGGCCCACGGGTACCTTGGGGTGTTAATCGGCCCGCCGCCCCTGACCGCTGGGGCCCATGCCCAGAGCCTCTCCTACCTCTGCAGGTGGGCAGGGCGCTGCTCCACTGGCCGTTGCTCCGACACTGGGCTCGGGAGGCACCCTGCAGCAGGTACCCCGTGTTGCAGGTGAAGTTCACGACGTCATTCAGATTGAACTCACTGCCGTTGGTGAATCCGTGGGCGGGGTTCCCAGGGTGGCCACACGTGATGGCTGTGGGGGAAGACAGGCCCTCATCAGCGTCAGAAAATACCTGGGCTGTCACCTTCCCTTGGGATTCTCATCAGTAGACATATGAGCATGTCAGACGTGTGGGTGGAGAGACTCGAGGCTGTCAGATATGTCACGAGTCACATGTGTATTTGGAAGAAGGTGAGAAAGAACCATAAGGTGATCCACCAGTTTTAACTATCATTGTGGAAAATGGCCAACACTGGCAAATGCACTTTCTTCAGAATAATAATTATTCTTACATCACAACAGAACACCAAATAACTCTATAAAAAAGCGGTGAGAAACAAGGGGCTGCTAAAATTCTTATATCAATTATGAATTTTGATTATTCTCCCCTTAGAACACACCAGGCAATTTGGTGAAACCCTTGTTTTGAGACATTAGAGGGACTTGGCTGATCATTTAAATTGTGTATGCATACATTATCCCAATATCAATTTAAACATCATGAAATTAGCAAGAACTATGTGTGCCTAGACAGTATTTTCTTTGACAATCCCTATTGTACAATCTTTTGAAATGTAGTGAACTCCCATTAATGTCATGCCCTAAATAACAGCAATACAAATTCCAAAGATATCCTTCAGTGGCCCTTTCCAAAGAAACACATTACAGTCATAAAAGTAGTGTTTTCCTCCTCATTTATCTTGTCAACAGCTCTTTCTTCTAAGCAAATCTTTCACCCCTGAAATCTGCACATTTACCACTGCACCAGCCCAGATAATACCTGTCATTTTCCCAGAGCTATATCCACATTTCCTTTGTTTAATTCAGGGGAAAATAAAGAATATACTAGTGCAAAGAAGCCAACTGGTTTAAAACAAAATTTTGCGATAGAGTATGAGAGGTCTTCTAAAAATGCGGGTCAGTATTTATCTTGGATGGTTTAACACTTGAGGACAATCATTACATATGGTTTTACCTCTTCTGTTAGGGGAAGAACCGCTTACAAAACTCTATTCTAGATGAAACGATGACAAAAATACAAAACAATACCGAGGATCGGGGCATGAGGCTATTCTGGGGACTCTGCAAAGCCAACCTGCTGACTCAGACTCAGCATCTTTTCCCTCCTATAATTAGGTTCTGTTTCCACCTTGTTGAACCTGTGATGACATCGGGAACATGAGTGCATGACATCACTTGTCCTGGGACCTGTTTGAGATGAGTTAAGTAGCACATGAAGTGTGGACAGGAGTCTGGAGGCATTGGGGGAAAACAGAATGGGGAGTGGATGGGAGAGAGAAGGGGAGGCCATGCCCTTAGGGCTCTCGGCACAGCTGGGAACACTGAGGCTACCCACGTCTGTGCTAAGGCTTCGCACCAGGACAAGGTGTAACCAGAGCAAGCACCGCTGGGGTCGTCCACAGTGTACTTACGGACACAGACCGGGGTCTGTCCAGACCATTTGTGGTCCTGCAAGCATATCCGGACAGAAGTTCCAACCAGCCTGAAACCAGGATTGCACTGATAAACCACAGTGTCCCTGTAACTGAATCCGTCTCCACTGATATGACCGTTCACGATTGGATCCGGGGAACCGCAGTGGCCAGCTACAAACATAAGTAAAACCAATAAGCTCACTTTGGAGAATTTGTCTTGTATAAAAGTACTGCATTCACACTTTGTTTGCCTTTGCCGTCAAGTGAATAACATCGTCAAGTGCCTGGCTTTTGGGGATTTTCCCCACTTATATATATTCTTCTTTGACATGGTGTCTTTCTTTGTGACTTGTTTGTTTTTTTCTCAAGAATTGTGGGTAGCGAGTAATATTTCAGATAATGAAACTGCTAACAAATATGATTGCTAATGCAATTATTGCCTCATGCATTTCTTTGGCTTCTCTTTCTTACTGAGATTTTATGTTATTTATCTTGTTATGGTATTTCCAAATAAAAGCCATAAAAAAGGGAAGAGATGCTCCCAGTTACTACAGATAGGTTTCGTAGCTTATTGAGCCTGGAAGGTAAGGAGAAGGATGGTAATATTTCCAGTGTGAGACAGTAGATCACTAAACTCCTTGTGGAGTTTCAAAGGCAAGATGAATATCAGAAAATATGCTCCCTTTCAAACCTGTGCATCTGGTTAGGTTTGACACTGTGACTATCTAGGTGGAAGTGGCCCGTGCTGAGCTGAAAGAGGAGGCTAGCATTCAGGGGAGGGGTGTCCTGAAGACAGAGTGACTTAGGAGAAGCAAGATTAGGGACGTTAGCTGAGGCCCGGGGTCCCTGAGCTCGCACATGAGCAGTGGGCAGAGCGGGAAAAGAAAAGGCAGGATGAAGCAATTGGGTAAAGGTTCACACTGAAGGGAGGAGAAAAGCATGGACAGGAAGCAATCTGAACTGAGAAGATGACTACTCGGCGGACGTGGCACCAGATGAGCTTCAATGACAGAGAGCGTCCACGTGGAGCAGGAAGCAAGGCCGTGTTCAGTTCTGTGTGAACAGAAGGATGGAGGGGGACGAGGATCCTCGGCTTGCTCAACGTCAGTCCGGCTCCTGAGCCTTCTCACAGGCCCATCCATGTTCCTTCCTGGAAAATCCAGTTCTAGGAAAACTCTGCTAAGAAGCCCCCACCCTCCATATCTGAGGGGCTCCCACCACCCATCTCCCAGGCAAGGTCTGCCCACCTGGCCTGCCTTGAGGGAGACCCTGCTCAACCGAGTTAGCCAGAAACTCCTCCGCCCTGAAGCTCCCCGTTGGAGACCCCCCTCCTGGACCGCACCTGTCCTGGGCTGTCACTCCCACTCCCCATGAAGCATCCAGAGTCCAGCCGCAGCTCTCCCTCCCTGGAAAATCCCACTGCAGTGGCCCTGAGTACAGGCCGCCTTCCCATCCTTATCTAGTGTCCTTGAGCACTTGCTTCCCCCTCTGCAAGCACAGGTGCCATGCGGCACACAGGAAGCTTGGCAGGGCGGGCCAGGTGTTTGTCTGTCTCTCCATTCTCCTTTCCACATTCTTCCCTTCCCTTCTGTTCATCCTCCTTCCTTCTCACCTGTCTCCCTTTCCTTCCTCCTCTCTCCTAATCTCGATCTCTCTCTCTCTCTCTCATGGAAAGAGTATCTTACTAATCAACACAACATGAAGCGTTAGGAGGACCTGACATGGGACACCTGGGTGGCTCAGCAGTTGAGCGTCTGCCTTCAGCTCAGGGCTTGATCCTGGAGTCCCCGGCTCCAGTCCCACATCAGGCTCTTTGCATGGAGCCTGCTTCTCCCTCTGCCTGTGTCTCTGCCTCTTTCTCTGTGTCTCTCATGAATAAATAAATAAAATTTATTTTTTAAAAAAGGAGGACCCGACATTACAAGCATCCATGTTACACACGCGTTTTGGATAAACAAGAAGAGAAAGGTATCCACCGCCAGTTCCTAAATTACCCACCCAAGCCTCAACGTTTCCGTGGGGCAGGAGTGACACAGGCTGGAGCACATGCAGAGTATTTTGCTGTAGACTTCCCTTGGCCATTTACTTCTCAAACAGAGCACACAGCTGTCAACGCTTTACGCAAAGTAGGCTACCTCCAAGGTCGAGCAAGTTGCAAGCTGTTCCCATGCAACAATTGGAGTACACTTCACCATTCTTTCTGGAAGAATTTAAAATAATAATCTATATTTCTGCTGAAGACAGTGTTCAGCAGCTCTGCATTCTCCTGGGTTTTGAGCTAAGTTTATTATCGGCAAGGTGACTTTGCAGAGAGGAGAGGGAGAAAACCAAATCGATGGCGAGGCATCCCTACTTGAACACCGTTTATAAGAGGTCAGGTCAAAAAAAGTCATGCTGGATTCGGTTGATTCTTTGTTGCCTTGACAGGTTCTGCATTTGGGCCAGATCGATTAAGTAGATGCTGGCAAGAGGCCAGGTCACCTCCCCCACACCGAGCCTTGATGCACAGGAGGAAGAATGCGCTCTGTGGGCTGGAGAAGGAGCCTCCGAAGCTGTGGATGTTAGCACAGTGTGTGACCTGGGCTCCACGGCCCTCCCCATCCCAGAGGCTGCCACAGGCACAGGTACACTGCTGGGCAGGGGGATGGAGACAATTTCCAATCCCAGTGACAAGGACTAGTAAGACAGCCAGAGGCGGCCCACAGGCTGGGCACAGAGAGCTCATGGAGCCCAGTCACTTGTGACAGGACCACTTAGAGATCTGCTTTCTGGAAACGTGCACCACAACAACACAACCCAATCTGCAAAGACAGAGTGGGCCACCTACCCCCGGTTGTTGTCCTAGATCATGCCAAGTGCTCTGGGGGTTCCTTCTGGAGCCTGCCACCACTACAGCAGGAGGGGGCTCGGGGCCCAGGCAGCTTGGTGCTGGAGACAGTGCATCGCAGTGGAAAGCCCCCATCGTTTATGCGATCTGCTCAGTCTCATCCTTGATTTGGACAGACACCCCTGCCTAGACTCACTTTTGAACCTTAATAAACATTTTCTTTTCAATTGAGTTTTCAGTAAGACTGTAGAGTTTGAGGCTGCACTCTCTTTTTTTTTTAAATTTCTGTTTTCGGAGATTTGGGCATTTTATTTATTTATTTTTAAAGATTTTATTTATGTGTCCATGAGAGACACAGAGAGAGGCAGAGACACAGGCAGAGGGAGAATAAGGCTCCCCAGGGAGCTCCACATAGGACTCGATCCCGGGGCTCCAGGATCACACCCTGGGCTGAAGGCAGATGCTCCACCGCTGAGCCACCCGGGCATCCCAAGGCTGCACTGTCTTTTGAAAACCTGGCACAAGGCTTCTCCTAGTAGTCAAGGAGATAACCGTATACTTTCAAAATCAAAGGGTTGGCAGCCATGTGTGGAAATAGCAATTCCTAACAGTGACTCTTTCCTGACACCTGGTTATTTCAGTTCTCTGAGGAACTGGCCTTAAATACAAAAAAGAAAAGAGAGGATGTTTTCCAAAGCACTTCATTGCTGCTCAGAGCCTCAAGGGGAGAATCAACAGCATCACCTGTGACTTCCACCTCCTAATTTGAATGCAGACCAGGTGACTTCCCCATCTGAAGCTAAGACAGACCAATCTGATTTTCCCTTCTATGACTTTCCAGCCCTCTGTGAGTTCTTTTTTTTAAGATTTTATTTATTTATTCATGAGAGACAGAGAGAGAGGCAGAGACACAGAGGGAGAAGCAGGCTCCATGCAGGGAGCCCGACGCGGGACTTGATCCCAGGTCTCCAGGATCAGGCCCTGGGCAGAACGTGGTGCTAAACTGCTGAGCCACCCTGCCCTGTCGGGTTCTTTTTTAAAACATTCAGAGTCATGAACCAATTACAGGCTATTTACAAATATAGAATATTCACAAAATGTCACTCAGAATATTTAACGAGAAATGTCAACACGATGTAAAAATGCTATGGGGAAAAATACTACATTGGGAAGAATTTGAACTCAGTGTACTCTGAAGTCTCTTTCAAGTGTAAGATTCTATGATTTTGAAGTCTCTTTCAAGTGTAAGATTCTATGATTTTATGATAATATTATATTAAATCCTTTGAGAGATTTCTTTATCCTTAATGTAGCCCCAGTTCTGTTACACACACGCTGTAGAAAGTGTGTCTCCGTATCTACCAGGGAATGCTTTGTCATGCCCTTCACACTTCGGTCCAGTGGCTAAAGTCTGTCACTCATCGAATACTTGTGCAAGTGAACGGAAATAAAGCAACTTCGCAGTTGGCGGTGATGTCCGTTCCACTGTCAAAGTGTATCCAAACCCATTGCCTGCTAGGCAGGCGACTTTCAACTACTTGACGATAATCCCATGATGGTTTCCTACTGGTCTGCAGTGTTCTAGGGGCTTGAGATTACACAGAGGTTAAGGTGCAAGCAGGTAGAGAGTGAAAAAGAGATGTGTAGGTAGGACACGGAAGGGACTGAACTGAGGAGGATGTGTCCCTCGTGGGATGGGGAGCGGGGTGGGACACGTCACCAATAGTCGGCATCGGGAAGCCTGACACAGGCAACGTTTAAGGCCTGAAGGTTGTGCAATCACTAGCCAGGTAAAGGTGGTAGAAAGGCAGACTGTAGTTGTTAAAATGAGAAATTTTATTTGTTTTATAGTCTCTGTTAAAGTAGGAAGACTATGGAGTTACGTGACCACATTGTCCATTTACTACAAGGGTATACACCTTAATCCTTCTCAGCTTATGAACTGGACATATGGTGCTTTATTTACTTCACCTGCCACGTGGCAGGATGGTTTTAGTTATTACAGGCCCATTAAGTATGAACAATAGCAAAGGATAAGGGAATCTACTACCTACAAAATATAAAAAAAGAAATTGGGATGAGGGCAGCCCCACACACTTGAAAACAAAATACCAACTCATTAAAACAATGCGATCGTACTGGAAGCCCTATGCCAGGACCCAAGGTTCCACCTTTTCGTTAGTTCCTTTGCTTTTTGTCAACATTTGGCTTCAGCTTAAACACAGGTCATGAAATGTATTTTGCAGGCAACCCTGCGGCCAATATAATGACTCCAGGAAGTCAGTTCTTGAGAAGTGAATACTTTCAGTAAAGTGTGGAAAGAAAATCCTCGGAGTGATCAGTATGGGCCTGCTTTATTTCTGTATCAATCCTGCTAATGGGTTTAGTAATCTGCCACTAAGCTGAACCTGATAGCACGGACTGGCGACAGGCTGAGGAACTAAGCAGAATGCTAAACAATTGCAATCCCATATGATTTTTAATTCAACAGATAGAGAGGTTTAAAGGCACATCCTAAAGGAATTGCCAAATTTCCTTGGACTTGAAATGTGAATTAGCCATTCTATTTCTCGCATGTTTCTGGAACTCTACATCTGCTCTACGTGCAGAATAGGTATGACTCAGTCATGGGAAATTCACCAACTCCCAAAATTGACTTCAAATCCATGGCAGAGTCAAGAATTCAATGCCAGGCTGGGCATTGCCTGGTTCTGCTCAGACAATTCTCGGTATTCCACATGCTAGACCATAAAATATATCATTCGAATCGGCCTAAAAAGACAAACTGAACAATGGACTAGGAGTGAGATTTCACTTGTCCTGTACAAGAAGGAGCCAGGTCATAGGAATCTGGAAGGTCCACCTTGTTTGCCAAGTGATCGCATTTAATCATAAGCTTTGGAAATCGATGACTTACAAGTCATTTATGCTATTCTCTATGTAATGAAGGCTGTATTATTGTTATCATTTATAAACTGTTATATATTTTGGTTATAAGGCCCCAAAATTTAAAAAAAGGGGGAATTTCTTTTAATAATCTTTCTCTAAAGTTGGGTTAGGAGGGATAACATCTACCAAAAATAAAAAAGTAATAATAACTAAAACAGAGATTGGAAGCAAGGTTAACTGAGTGCTTCCCAGCTGACTTCCACAGCAAACAAGGTGGGGACAAGCATTTCCATTCACCCAGAGGGCTGGGTTGGCTTCCTGGTGTCCCCCTCGGTCAAGAGTTCCCTGAAAACTGTGCCAGGCGCAGGAGTCCATGGCTAGAAGTGGCCACGCTCCCTGGGGAGCCCAGGTTGCTGTCTGAGGTCTTGGGGGCCAGCACCAGGGACCAGACAAGTCAGCAATGCAGCTTTACCCACTACCCCAGGGCCACAGCAGGACCAGCCCCCTCAAGCAGCTGTTTCTAGGCCCATCTAAATTGCACATGTTAGCAGGTCTGGTCCCACACTTCTGCGAGGACGGAGGTGGTTTCCTGAGCTTGTTTCTGCTAGGGTGGATATTCTGAACACTCATCCATGAGTGAACTGGATTCCTTCAGTAGGTGTAAGCATTCTATCCACACTTTCTGGAATGTGTATATGCAGCCGGATTTTAGAGCAGGGACCTTATCCACCCATAGGATGTGAGCAATGTTTGACTTCCTGTCATGTTTCACTATTTGTTGATCATCTGGAATGAGCAACACGGTCTACGGCCTCCTGAGAACACACTGATGACTTCCGAGTGACCGGCCCAGGGTGTCAGACGTCAGCTGGCAGATTTACCTTAATATCACAACATGTGCAAACGCTGAACCTTTTCAACTTTCAAGTCCTCTCGGGTAAGGTATGTTAGAGTCTTTTACAATTACACACACTTGTGCAATTTTAGAAGTGAATTCTGCGATGTGGAAATTTTACTAAGTTCCATTTTTTTTCACTTATTCCATAAAAACCCACTGTACCAGTAGAAATAGGGGCACCAGGGGCACTTGGGTGGCTCAACCAGCTAAGCATCTGACTCTTGATTTGGCTCAGGTCATGATCTCAGGATTATGTAATGGATCCCCAGGTCAGCTCCACGCTGGGCAAGGAGTCTGCTTGGGGTTTGCTCTCTCCTGCTCCCTCTGCCCCTCCAACCACACCCACCTCCCACTCTTTCTCTTTCTGTCTCTCTCTAAAAAAAGGAAAAGAAAAGAAAAGAATAAATGTTGGACACAGCATCTCCCATGGTATAGCTGTGCCCTATAGGTGTGTACTACGCAACACAGACCAGGAGCCCTGCTTCCTTTGGTGTGGAGCCAGTGCCATTAATAAGAACTATGTAATTGGCTCTTTCTCCTCCCATAAGGTCACATTCTCTCTCTCTCTCTCTCTCTCACACACACACACACACATACACACACACGCACACACACAAAATCTTCCCCCCCCCTCCCTTAGAGCTCACCACTGCAAGGTCACCTTTTCACTGCGTCGGTTTGTATCCATATAAATTCTCATATTGACCTGGGGATTAAAACTGAATACATTCATACATTTTTAGAAAATCTACAAACCAAATATGCAACCTTAGTGTTTGCTTGGTGACTATTGGTACATATGGACATACAATGATAATCATCACAAATGGCCAGTGCTTGTGTAAGAATCGGACATGCAATTTGGTTCGTTCCGTCCATGCTGGACACGAGCACTGGCTTCCAGAGCCAGTGGATCCCAAAAGCCAATTTACAAACTCTTCTTGAGTATTAACAGTCCCAAAATGTCATGGATCAGATCCACTTATATGCAGGAGAAACCTGTTGGCATTAAATACCACTGGATGGAAGCACTTAAATCATAAGATCTGCACATATTAAAGGAACACATCTGAATACTGACAGAGGAAATGTTAGTCTCCTGCAAGCAGGCTTTCTAGGGGCCGGGCTCAGCCACTTGGCCTAAGCCAGAGAAAATGTGGTGCCGTGGACACAGCACACACAGATTCCCCGTGATGTGAGTGCGGCACTTGCATCAGCCCCTCAAAGGAGGGCCCTGTGCTCCCCACAAAATACACTATCTAGTCTTCCTTGACATATCTTATTCAAGGGCAATTATTTTAAGCCATATTTAATATAAACATGATTTCAGGATTTGGGTAGTCTCTGGAGCTTTCAGAAAGCCTTCATCTGTCCCTTTTCCTGCGGTTCCCCAAAGAATCACGCTATCACTTCCCCCATGCCTGAAATTTCCTCCCCAAACTTGTCTGCCTGTGACATCTTTGTGCCCCTCCTAACTCAGCCCAAATCTGCCCTCTGCCAACAAACCCTAAAGGAATCAATGCTCATGTATGTGCACCTCAAAGATCTCTGATACTCCGGGTTTCCCTGTGATGGGAGAGTATTTCTCCTACCACATTCACTTACAATATCCAGACTCCTAGTTTTTTTTTTTTTCTGTTTTGTCCTGTTGTGAATTCAGCAAATAGAAACCTCTTGTCCTCACTTATTTATACCCATCATTAGATGGTGAGTTCCGAGGACAGTATCTTTCCTATGCACTGGGATCAAGCCTGTCCTCGACCTGGAGGAGGTATCTGGATGAGTAGAGGGCCCCTTTCCCACGAGCATGTTGCCATGTGAGTGCTTCCCCAGCAGGTAAACCTAACTTCCTGTGGCATCCAGGCCACCTCCTGCACCGCTCTGCATCTTGGCTTCTTGGGTGAATTTGTGCCATTTCTGCTTGCTGAAATTGCACCTGTTCCTCAAAGTGGCTTCCCCCATAGTCCTTCCTCTACCAGCCTCTCGCTCCTGCCCCAGCTTTCTCTCTTTTGTGATTCATTAATCCCGACTTTTTATTAAAGGCACTTGGTATTTATCTTATTTATTCCTCTGATTATAAATTCTTAAAAAAATAGACCTGCATCCTATTAACCTTTACATCCTATGCCATATTTCCTGAGGAATTAAATGAGTATCATTAGATAATATTCAGAAATATAGACAGAAGTGCTTGTGGCTGGGGAGAGTATCGTGACATTTATCTCCCAGCCACCGATGATGCATACAGAACATGTGAAGGTTAGCATGGGCTGTTTCCAAATATTTAACCTTCCCTGGTATCATACCACCTAAATTTTACACAGAAGATAGTATAGCAAAGATCAGGGGTTGGGGGGGCACATAAATTTCTTACTCTAATACAGTCTTTCTTTTTTTTTTAATGAGTGATGTAGTTTTTTTTAATTTTTATTTATTTATGATAGTCACAGAGAGAGAGAGAGAGAGACAGAGAGACAGAGAGACAGAGACACAGGCAGAGGGAGAAGCAGGCTCCATGCACCGGGAGCCCGACGTGGGATTCGATCCCGGGTCTCCAGGATCACGCCCTGGGCCAAAGGCAGGCGCCAAACCGCTGCACCACCCAGGGATCCCTAATACCGTCTTTCTGCTGTAATGTAAGCATCGCCATAATTGGCTGTTCAAATACTTTACATGGATCTATCATAAAATACCAGGCATTTGAAGAATATTTTCCAATTTTATTCCCTAAGAACTATGAAAAAATACGGCCTAATTGCATTATTTTGAATTATGTCACCTAGTCATTTTAGCCACATGAATGTCACCATGGTATTACACACGCAAAAGAATTCATCTCCTCGGAGGTCATCATAGTACGGCAAAGGCAAAGTTATTCCAAAAACTGGCAAAACAAGCTAATAAAAAAAAGATCATGTTCTTTGCACGGAGAGACATCTCAATCTATCGCTGACATCTCAAATACTACACGATAAAGAGGTGGCAAAGTGGGGGAGATGAGGCCTTGTTATGTGTGAAAAAGTCTAAATGATACAAATGTTATCAAAAGAGGGATGTCGGTTTCTCCAGCAGGAGGGCTGGGTTACAAATGCACCACCTCAGCCGGTCTGCCTGCTCTCTGTTGAGTTCAGTGCGAACTACCACAGAGCAGATAAACAGAAGAGAATAATTATGAGAGCGTGGGGATCATAAAACTTCCCTGATGGATTAGAAGGTACCTGATGAATTGATACGGGGTCGGTATTCTCGGGGCTGGATTCTCCAGGCCAGGGAGACGTGTAGAACTGCACAGGCGGTAAATGAGAACAAGTCCTCAGTAATGTGCAGAACCTGGGGAGACCTGGGGAGGCCCCAGTAGCAAGGCAAGGACACTAGTGCTGAGTAAGTGTGGGCCGAGCTTTATGACAAAGGTACTCCGGGGCCCACAGGCTTCGCTTTGCCCGGGGCCGAGCTACTGTGATGCCCACGCACAGGGTGGTCCAGCCCCCCCAGGACGTCCTGCCTCAAAGGTCCTGGCACAGAATCCACAGTAGCAGGCGCCAACGCAGCGTGGGCTCGGGGCTGGAATGTGTGGCCCAGACCACCCTCCATCTCCTCGAACACGCTCTCCTGCAGGTACAGGCTCCAGCTTCCCACTGTCCGAGTGCTTCCGTCTGAGCGCCCAGCCACGTCCGCTGCAGCGACCGTCAGAGCAATCTGGCACCGTCTTCCCTGCTGGAAATCACTGGAAACAACCACAGTGCTACCACTGGAAATACGGTCCGCATTCCACAGGAAATAGAAGCAACCTCTCAGGCGAACATTTTTTTTTTCCCCAGCAACCATGAAAATCAACAAGATACCATCAAAGTATTTCACCTTATAATGAAAAGCATCCAGGATGTGAAAACAGGGAGGCTCAAAGGCTAAAGGAATCCTATGGAAAAACCTACTGAGCAGGCAACTGCCCTCTGTGTGAACTCCACGTTGCATTTTGGGGCAGATCAAACAGGTGAAAAAATGGTTAAAGGGAAGGGATTTCTTATATGTAGTCTGAAAACTATTTTTCTGCACAGTGTCTGCAAACAGACAGATGAAAGACACATCACTAATGTCGTTAGCATCACTGGCCCTTGCCTTTGGTACATTTATTTAATTCATTTTATTTTTCTTTCTTCTTTTCTTTTCTTTTTTCTTTTCTTTTTTTCCTTTCCTTTTCTTTTCTTTTTTTCTTTTCTTCTCTTTCTTTTCTTTTCTTT
Source organism: Otocyon megalotis megalotis (assembly GCA_017311455.1). Classification (NCBI taxonomy): domain Eukaryota; kingdom Metazoa; phylum Chordata; class Mammalia; order Carnivora; family Canidae; genus Otocyon; species Otocyon megalotis. The sequence continues at coordinate 706,841 of JAEUCK010010133.1, read as the reverse complement.
TCTTTTCTTTTCTTTTCTTTTCTTTTCTTTTTCTTTTCTTTTCTTTTTTCTTCTTTTCTCCCCCTGTCTACCCACTGAGGCCTGGTTAAAACTTAGAGATCTCAATACCGGTTGCCACTACCCATCAATCATGGCTGACACTTGCATATAAAACAATTTACCAAAATTGGTGTATTCCATCTTTCATTTTATAACATTTAAAATATTTGAAAATAGCTCTTAGGCACTTCCAAACTTTTCTCTACACCATACTGATGATCACAAGTCTCCAAACATTCCTCAACTATCGTGGTTACCGGATCCTTCACCCTAGCATATGCTGCTTCATCGCCACCCACTTAAATTATTTCACCAAAGTGAAGCCATCGTTCTGGGCGTGGGCTTCCTAGATGAACGAAGAGGTGGGTCCTGTTCACGAGGTCTGAGCACCATCAGCTCAGGGCGCCAGTGCACAGATGAGCCTTCTGTTGTCCAAAACACTAAGCCCTTCCACCCTAGGATTTCATAATTTTCTCCTTATCATGTACATTGGGAGGTATTTTATTTTTCATTCTGGGTGAAATTTTCCATCGATCCCATAATTTTTGTATTTGTGTTATCATTCAAATTGCAAAGATCATGAATCTGTTGTTAAATGTTCTCACTCTTTCAGCTGGTATTATTATGTCCCTACCAAAGATGTGAAAAGAAGTCTTAGGATGGTCTAGAATGAGGAAGGAAACCATTTACCCAGAAGCTTTCTTTCTGGGGCACCTGGGGTCTCAGCAGTTGAGCGTCTGCCTTCAGCTCACAGCGTGACCCCGGGGTTCCGGGATCGAGTCCCACATCGGGCTCTCTGCATGGAGCCTGCTTCTCCCTCTGCCTGTGTCTCTGCCTCTCTCTCTCTGTGTCTCTCATGAATGAATAAATAAAATCTTAAAAAAAAAAAAAGAAAAGAAACCTTCTTTCCGATCACGTCAACTCAATAATTGACATCATCGTCGGTAGCCCCACCGGCAGTTGTGAAAAGACAACATATAGGCCACGTTATACTTTCTTGTCTGTAGGAGTTAACATAGAAAATTCTGATCTTGCTGAGATTTAGAAGCACCATTTCTAAAGAGTATTTTTAAACACCACCTAAGAGCAATGGCAAAGATGGATCCAGACTCACATTAGCTCTTCGTAAACATGCATCACCAAAGATCTTACACGTAATAGTTGGTTTTCAGCTCTGTATTATCAAACTATTAGATCCAAAGTTTCTGCCAGCTTGCTTCTTTCCTTTTTGTGTAAAAAAATCACACCAGACACTTACCTAACTCTGCAGAGCTTCCTGTTAGTAACGTCCCGCGGGGGCACTGCCAGTGATTTGGCCTCCTCCTCCTGGGTCCCCTCAGCCACATCACTGAAACCCTAAAGTTCTCTCGGACAGACTCCTTTTCTCTCCTGTGATCCCGATTTCTACTATAAAAGCATGCTCCACCCTCTGCACACCACAATTCTTGACGCAGAAGATGGAATGAAGAGGCAGTCGAGCCTGTCTCCTTTAGGCCACACGGTATTTTGATACCAACCACAATGAGTGAATTTGGTTCTTATTTCAAACATAATTTCTGCATGGTCCTTACGTTTTCATGGCCCCGAATCTTTTCATTGCTCCCTGCTCATGGCAGATCTGCCCTTCGCATCATGGACCTTCATCTGTATTCCATTTGCTTAGTACATCCTAGGGTAGTCGCTTTGCTGGCAAATTAAATTTCTTGCAAAGCAGCTTGTGTAACTGTCTCTGTTTCTTGGGTAGCTTCCCATTTGCTCCTCAGTGGCATAATTTGTTCTCAAAGTTAAAGTTTTGGGAGGTTGTTCTGTTTAGGGGATGCCTCCTTTTTAAAGTTGAAGCCATGGGATTATGTCAATTATTTTCTGGATTTTTGTTTGGAAAATATTCTTAGTGACTGTCTCTGCCTCCATTCTCATTATAAGTCGTTTTTTTTTTTTCCCCTCCAGCACCATGCAGTCTACTCTAATAGTGTCCAGAAGAACCTGAAGGTCACCCAATGTCATTCAGTGTGGTAAAAATCCAGATTTTCTGGAGATCCTGACCAAGAAAATGGACAAAGGAATAATTCAAATGACAAGAAATAGAAGGAAAATACTGCCAAGTCTGGTAAGCAAGAAGTCTGGGAGCAGCACAGAATGAAGGACAAGGTTAGCCACGTGTAACTACTAAGGCACAAACCCCATTTGATGGCACGTGCTTTGGGGTAAGGTCTAATGCAGCACCTGGGCTCATTTCACTTCTAGTTAAATATCTCATTGGCCAGAATTAACAGCATCTTACACAGCCTCTTTTATCCTATCTTGCTTTTGAGAAATATAATTATTGGCAAAATAACACAAAACTTGCTCAGATACACTAGTTACATACCCTAAAGTCCAGAAGCCTGTGTTCTATGGTCAAATTGCCTGGGTTTCCATTCGGTTTGTGATGCCAGTGATTTTACAACGTTAGACAAATTCCTAAATTGTTCTAAGTTATTTCTTATTGATGAATGGGAGTGATAAGCACTTCCCATACTTTCTAATGAAGATTCAGTAAAATGGAATAATGCCCTTGTATATTTTTCATTATCACTAAACAATATCATTCAAATTATTATATTCAAATAAGGCGTTTAGGTAACATTCAGACTATGGTGGTATCAGCTATCTACTTTATCCAGTACCCACGCCAGATTAAGGATTGGAGCCTCTCTTCCCTTCATACATTAGGCCACTGTAGGATTTTCTCTAGCACTGAGTTTACCTCTGTTCTCCTGTGTGTTTACCTTAGCTGTGTCTCTATGGGTCCCCCGGACATAGGGTCCTACAAGTTACTCTCTATTATCTACACATCACACTCTATTATTCAGGAGAGGAGATGCCTTTCATTGCCATAGTCCATGCACAGGCATGCCTCATTTTATTGTGCTTTGCAGATATTTTTTTTCTTTTCTGTGCTTTGCAGATATTGCATGTTTATAAAAATGAAGGTTGTGACAACCCTGCACTGAGCAGGTACGTTGGTGCCATTTTTTTTCCAACAGATTTGCTCACTTCATGTCTCTATGTATCATTTTGGTAATTATAATATTTAAAGACTTTTCATTAGTATTGGAATTGTTACGGTGATCTGCGATCGGCGATCCTAGCTGTTACTGTTGTAATGGGCCTGGAGCACCACCAGCCGTTCCCATACGAGACCGTGAGCTTCCGTCATACGTGTTGCGTGTGTTCTGAACGCTCTACTGACCAGCCATTCCCCTGTCTCGCCCCCTCTCCTCCAGCTTTCCTACTCCCTCAGATAGAACGATTTTAGAATTCGGGGAATTAATAACCCTGTAATGAGCTCTAAGGTTTCAAGTGACAGAGTCACACATCTCTCACTTTAAATCAAAACCTAGAAATGACTAAGATTACTGAGGAGGGCATGGTGAAAACCTTGACAGGCCAAAAACAAGGCCTCTTGTGCCAAAATGGCTAGCCAAGTTGTGAGTGTGAAGGAAAAATCCTCAAAGAAAATTTAGAATGCTGCTCCAATGACCACACAAATAATAATAAAGTGAAACAGCCTTATTATTGCTGATATGGAGAAAGTTTGAGTAGTCTGAATAGAAGAATAAATCAGCCACAACATTCCCTTATGCCAAAATTTAGTCTAGAACAAGGTCTGAGCTCTCAGTTCTAGGACGGCTGGGAGAGGGCAGGAGGCTGTAAGAAACATCTGAAGCAGCAGAGGCTGGTTAGCGGGTTTGAGGGAAGAAGCCTCCACCACCACGTGAAAGCACAGGTGAAGCAGCAGGGGCTGAAGGAGAAGCTGCAGCAGGTCCTCCGGAAGACCCGGCTCAAGAGTTCAGGAAGGTGGAGGCTACACTCAACCCCAGATCTTCAGTGTAGACCCGACAGCCTTCTGTTGGAAGAAGATGCCATCTGGGACTTTCACAGCCGGACAGAAGTCAGAGCCTGGCCTCAAAGCTGCAAAGGACAGGTGCGGACTCTCCTGCGAGGGGCTAACGCAGCTGGGGACTGCAGACGGGAGCCAGGGCCCACCCACCATTCTGAACGTCCTAGGGCCCTTCGGAATGATGCCACATCTACTCTGCCCGTGCCCCATACATGGAACAACACGGCCTGGGTGGCGGGACATCTGTTTACAACGCACTTCACTGAATACGAAACCCACCGCGGAGATCAAATGCTCCGAGAAAAGGATTTCTTTCAAAATACCGCTGCTCACTGACCGTGCACCTGGTCACCCAAAGGCTCTGAGGGAGACGGACAATGAGATTAACGTGGTTTTCATGTCTGCTAATGCAGCATCCATCCTGCAGCCCGTGGATCAAGGAATCATCTCAACTTTCAAGTCTTATTATTGAAGAAATGCATTTCATAAGGCTACAGCTGCCACAGATGATGACTCCTCTCATGGATCTGGGCAAAGTAAACTGAAAACCTTCCAGAAAGGACTCGCCATTCTAGATGCTGTTAAGAACACCCACGATTCATAGGAAGGGGGTCTAAATATCAACAGAAACTGAAGTTTGGAAGAAACAGATTCCAGCCCTCATGGAGGACTCTGAGGGTCCATACTTCCTGGAGGAAGTCACTGCCCATGGGGTGGAAGGAGCCAGAGAACGAGAATTAGAAGTAGATCCTGAAGATGAGACTGCATTGCTGTGCTCTCACGATCAAACTTGAACTTATAGATGAGGAGGTGCTTCTTAGGGATGAGCGAAGCAAGTGGCTTCCTGAGATGGAATCCACTCCAGAGGATACTGAGAAGATTGTTGGAATGACAACAAAGGACTTAAAACATCACATAAACTTAGTTGATAAAGCAGCCCCAGGGCTTGGGAAGATTGACTCCACTTTGGAAGTTCTACTGGGAGTAAAACGCCATCAAACAGCCTTGCATACCACAGAGACACTGTGGAAGAAGAGTCAATCAGTGCAGCAAAGGTCAGTGTCGTCTTATTTTTAGAGATTGCCACAGCCTCCCCAACGCAAGCACTCACCACCCTGATCAGCTGGCAGCCGTGAACCCTGAAGCAAGACCCTCCACGAGCAAAAAGATTACAACTCACTGAAAGCTCAGGTGGTGGTTAGCAGCTTTGGGCAATAAACTACTTTTGACTTAAGACATACACATCTCTCAGACAATGCTACTGCACATTAATAGACCACATTATCGGGGTCCCTGGTGGCGCAGCGGTTTGGCGCCTGCCTTTGGCCCAGGGCGCGATCCTGGAGACCCGGGATCGAATCCCACGCCGGGCTCCCGGTGCATGGAGCCTGCTTCTCCCTCTGCCTGTGTCTGCCTCTCTCTCTCTCTCTGTCTCTCTGTCTCTCTCTCTCTCTCTCTGTGACTATCATAAATAAATAGAAATTAAAAAAAAAAGAATCACATTGTTGGTTTAAAAAAAAAAAGGAGAGCCATCCTTCTTAAAAAAAAAAAATAGACCACATTATCGTATAAACATGACTTTTATATGCACTGGGAAACCAAAAAAGTCATTAGACTCACTTTATGGCAACATTTGCTTTACTGTGTTTTAGAACCAAATCCACAATCTCCCCAAGGTACACCTGTATTAGGAATTAAACTTTCACGTCTCAGTGGTCGCTGTGAAACCGTATCTACTGACTTCTGAAATTTTTATGCTAAATTTATTACCCATTCTTTACTCATTGGTTTATAAACATATGTGGCTATGTGTCACATCTAATTCTTTTTTAATAGTTTTTCTTTCATATCCTCTGCCTCTTCCAATGTTATTATTCTTTATATTTTAGATCCAGGTTCTACAACAGTAATGCTTTATGCATTATTGTCCAGACACGTTTCTTCCTCTTTATTTTCAATTTAAACTCCTTCTGAACACTCTCTCTCCCCAAAGCCTCTAAGACATACTGCATCACACTGAAGCCATACTTCTGGGCATGTTGGCCCAGCCATCCAAGCAACATGTTACTCAATGTTTCTTTCTCTCTCTCTTTCTTTTTTTTTAAGTATTTATTTATTTATTAATGAGAGACACAGAGAGAGGCAGAGACATAGACAGAGGGAGAAGCAGGCTCCATGCAGGGAGCCTGATGCAGGACTTGACCCCGGGTCTCCAGGATCACGCCCTGGGCCAAAGGCAGGTGCTTAACCACTGAGCCACCCAGGTGTCCCTTGCTCAACGTTTCTACTTCAAAGTCCTACCTTCAGTCAGAAGACACCACAGAAAAGGTGAAGGCTTACTTGGGATCAGTAAGACCCCAGCAGACCCCATGATAGAGTAGTTACAGAAATTGGACGTGCCACTCAAACCCACTGAGGCCACAATAACTCTCCTACCTAAAGGGATTTTAGTCAGCAGCACAAACCTAATCAAATGTAGGCTGTCATTGCTTTCCATCATCATGATCATAGCAGAGACGCAAGTTTCTTAGATCACCTGGTTCCCCTCTGTAGTGTTTACTGATGTGAAGAGAGAAGACCTACCCCAAAGCAGTGCTGCCTTAAGAAGAGTGGTCCCCAATAACCAGACATCTCATAAGAAAGTTTGGGAAAGCACAGACAGTGTCACCCTCAACGCAAAGCCCCACACATAGTCTGAGGAAGTTCTGCAGTCTATGGAAACCCGTACTGACCATGCTCACCAAGAATGCGTGTAGACACACACATAGTACGTGAGCGGCTTTCACGTCCGGATGACAGTGATTTCAAGAAAGCAGGTGCCATTCCATGGATAAGAGGGAGCAACGCTTTGTGGCCATTGATTTTCTCCAGAATTACTACTTTAGTTTCATTCTCTCTCTGTCCTCCCCCCCGCCCCCCGGTTCTCCTAAGTATTTTTTCAAATTATCTCAAGTGATAAGAATAGATTTTTACTATTAAAATTTTACTGGTCCTGGCTTCATTCCTGAAGTGATTTCCAGCTGACAGAGAGTCAGAGGCTTAAACTTTCCAGGTTCTATAGCTCTTGAGTGATTACAAAATTATTGAGATCCCAGAAAGAGGTCAAAGGATGAAAGGCACTTGACATGTTTTTCAAATTATTCGGAGATCTACAGGAGCGTTATGAATTAAGATACCTTACGCTGCCCATCCAACAACTTCCTCATGTCTATTCACAAGATTTTTTCAATGAAAAAAATTTCAATTCAATTTAAAAAAAAATATCATGCAGATAATTTATGCCTTGGGTGCAAAGGAAGAACAAATCACTGTACACACATTCCATTTGAAGTAATTCATTGTACTTACGTTGATTGATCTTACTCTCTTCCACTTACTGACAATTTAAGAAGTTGTAAAAGATAAAGTCTGTAATATATCTGAATATCATTTGTGTGTGTGTGTGTGTGTGTGTGTGTGTTCTAGAATCATGATGGCATTAAGTGCAGTGATAGCCTCAGCACTCTGTAAAATAGTTAACTCACTTAAGGCGGTATGTGAGTTTCATTTATCGGTCAGATTAAAAAAAAATCCCTTCAGATACTTATGGAAGAAGTCCTAGTGTGAAGTGGACCATTGAAACCCGAGGTAGGATTTAGTAGCTCTGCAGGAGCATTTATAACAAAAAGTGTTACACTTTGCACAACTGGACTGCATTTTTAGGGCTCACATGAATGAAATAAATGCCAGATGATAGATGAATTTACCCAGACATCCAGTTTCCGTGCCACTCCAGAGTCCATTTGCCAAGCACTCTCTGACATGAGAACCCACAAGGGTGTAGCCCGTGTTGCACGTAAATATGGCCGTGGCTCCGTAAACCGTCAGTGTGCCAATCTTGTTACCATTTGGGGGAAAGGAGAGGCTTCCGCATGAGATCACTAGAAGGAAACAAAAAGTGCAGATTATTCTTTTGCTTAAAAATGACAAAATCTGCAGTCTTGATGTTTATTAGGGGCAAGGGTCTGCTTAGGGTTAGGTAGGTCAATCACACAGGAAGCTTAATTTTCCTTCACCTACACTTGAGAATGTGAGCATGCAGAGCAGATTCCAAAACCGTGTGGTGTGTAGACATAATCATACACGCAGGCTGGTCAAAGGCACGGGCTGCCTGCCCGACCTCCTGTGTGCGTCAACCATGAGAATCACATGGCCATCACCGGACACGGGTGTGGCCAGGAGGAATTAAGGAATAGGAGTGGTCTTCTGCGAGTCAATTAGCTGCCACACAAAACTGAGGAGGATGCCTTCAATGGAAGGCTTGAGTTCGTTGTTGCTTTCAATGACCTGCATGCTTCCCTGGGATCCTGCGCTCCATATAAATGCTGACTATGTGGGACATGTGGAGCCTTTCTGAAAATTAAAAAAAAAAAATAGAAAATCCAGGCCTTCAGTGGTTGCAGCTGGGGAAACTGCATGTCCCCTGCATACACCTGTTTTCCCAGCATGATCATTAACAGAGTCCACTTTCAACCACAACTTGACTCTAGTTGGGGAGATATAGTCAGTGATCACATTCATTATTGCTACTTACTGCAACACTCAACTCCCTGCTCTCCAAACCCAGAAATGTTTAAGCACAGAAAGTCTATGGAATCTCAGAAAGAAAGAAGAAGAAACCGTAAAGTCATCATGGCCGACTGCTTTGCAGAGACTTACGTGTTTGAAGGCTACTCTAAGAAGACGGTGAAGGAGTTCTTGCCACACTAAATGCACTATCATGCACAAGGGGCATGGTGGCAAGTAGCTAAAAATTATGGAGTTTCTAGGAATCGTAAACTGATCAGAGACAGTAAAACCGTGATTAAGAACCCGGATTCTGGCTGTAGGCTACTCAGGTTCAACCTTATCTGTACCTTTACCTCCTCCAAGGCTCTAGGCTCTCATTAGTTCCTCTCTAAGAACTGATAATGGCACCTGCCACGCAGAATTATGTACTGGATTCAGAGAGGACACATGCAAATAGTCACACAATGACTTGCAGGGAATCAGGGCTCAGTCAGGGTTTACTAGCGCGAGGTAGATCTGGGACCTCCTGGTGTAGGAATGAGTTAGGGATAGCTGGGGCTAGGCAGGGAAAGATAAGGGAAAGGCCCAGAGTCGGGCTCCCATAAATCCCAAGGACACCAAATGGTCCAGAGTCAGGCTCCTACCCATCCCAAGGAAACAGAGATAAGACAATAAAAACAGAGAAGAAAGTAAACTAGGCTTCCTATCTCTGAGGTATTAGGGAGTATCTTCCTCTGATGGTTACCAGACAATCCTGAAGGTTCACCAGACCCCCGAACAGCCATATGACAATCACTTGAGACAGCACAAAGACATCTCAGGGCCTTGGGTTCCCTGGTTAGGTTCCCAATAAAAGGCCCTCAGTGGCAGCCCTGTCGGGACCCCTCTCTTCCCTGAGAGCTCTCTCTGTATCTTTGCTTAGTAAACTTCTGTCCCTTTACTCATGCTCCTGTGTCCACGGGATTCATTCTTCAGCTCCGTGAGACAAGCACCGAGTGCCCCCGTATCACTACTCTGAGCTGAATCAGTGTGAACACCTTTGCTGATAACTTGAGTGAAGACAAAGTTCATGGGTGTGCCATTTAGATCGGCCTTTTGAACTGGGCTGATCTTACCTCTGAGGTTCATAACTGTGGTTCCATTTCAAACAGACAGACACGGCCAAGTGGTGTGTGTCTGGGGTTGGGCGGGGGGTGCACAGCTCACCAGAACTCAGACAGTTCAGCTCTGGCGTAGGTCGTGATCAGAACGTTACCATTGTTGACTTACTAGCTTCTGGGGTCCCTAACCTCTAATACGGTTATATCCTATGCATTTAGTAATATTGCTGTTTACATGTTTACTGTACCAAATGTTAATGAATTCCAAAAGAATTATATATATATATATATATTTTACATTTTATTACGAACTTTTCATTGGGCCTTTGCCAAACATACTGTGAACTTCACCTTGAGTTATGGTATTTAGAGATCCACGCATAGCTGTTTAGGATCATGGGACCATGGTTTGAAACTTCCGCACTGGTCAGAAATGTGTTAACCTCGGCAAGGAGGCCTGAGCACCTCTCCTTAGAGGTCTTAACACACCGTCAGTGGAAGACTAGCAGAGAGCTCGGGCTGCTTTGCCTCTGTCCCATTCTTTCAGCCTCTGCTAACATATCCTGGGAGTGAAAATGTTTTAGGTCTGTCCTCCACGAAGGTTCACTAGACTGTAAAGAAGAACTAATAGAGCAAACTCTTAGCTCTTCAGCAGCTGGATACTGGGGCCTCGGATGGTGGAGTTTCAGTTGGCAGGAAACCCAATACAGTAACGAGGATAGCAGCTCTAATTTAGAAAAGCTACTCTAATTGAAAGGGAGAATTCCCAACACACTCACGCACACAAAAATGCACACGCACTTTGTCAAACATCAAACATCCAAGGTAAAGCCTCATTTCCCTGTTCTTTTCTCCCTTCAAGTTTTCAAAATGAATTGTTTGCCCTTTTCCTTTCCATTAAAAACATATTCACGCACACAGTCTCAAGTGTCTCCTCTGTGCTGTCACACAGAGGATGCTCGGCTGGAGGCACCCCGCCTGCCCCCCGCCCCCGGCTCTCACTGCTACCAGGGATCATGAGCCATGTGTCTCTCTCCCCAGGGAAGTCTCCTTCCTCTTGTCTTCATTTCTAGCAGTGCATTCAAGCTGAAATCCTTGACTTGGAAAAAACATCGCATTGTCTCATACCGGTAAGACCAGTGTTCCTATTCGAATTGGATAGTATTGGATCCATATAATTGGATATTATATGGATATTATTAGTGCATGTGGCAAATAAATAGAAGATCAAGAGTAGGGACTTTCCAAAACACTCTATGTGGAAAGGGTCTACTGAAGGTGCAGGTGGACATGAGCTGCAAACTCATGATGTGATGTGCATAAGCATGGGGCCGGGATGGTTACCATGATACAAAGTCAAAGGACACATGATCCTTTGTAGGTATGTGAAGACCTGTTTTGGAGACCACAGTCTGGAATCACTGTCTCAGGCCCAGAGGAATGAAGCCAAGAAACCGGGCTTCATAGGTCAAAAAGAAGGCCTTGCTCAAAGTGAAAATATTCAAACATGCAATCAACTGCCCCTGGAGTCCTGAGTGTCTCTCTAGAGTTATTTAATGCCAACTGGACGTTTATTCATGAGTACATTCTGAAGAAAACTCTATGTTGTTCTGAATGATGGTGAAGGTCCACTCTAATACGGGATGGGGTGAGAATGTTCTTTCTGCAGTTTCTTACGGCAGATAAAACAGAGTGATGGACAAATATTCCCATGTTCTGTGTGCATGAATACATTTTTAATGGAAGGGGGAAAGGGAAAGCAAATAATTCATTTTGAGAACATACTGATCATCCAGGTGCACCCCCAGTCAGAAACAGAAGGTTGTCAAAGACCAACCTGCCTACTCCACCATTTAAACCGGGTCTAATTTAAAGAGAGAACTTAAATACACAGTTGACAAAGCTACCACAGAATGGAAAATCAAGCTTACCAGTGTGTCATTTTAAATTAATTTTAAGTGAGAAATTAAGTAGCATTTGAACACTGTGGGGCTTATCATGCACCTATTTAATTGTAAAGTATTCTACTTCTAGGATTCATTTTGTTTTTTTCTGAGTGTATGCTGGCAAAGTAGGGAAATAGAAGATAAGTGCAATTTAATCAGATTTTAAATATAAAATAAAATAAAAATGTATTATAACAATAATGACAAAAACATACCTTTATTTTTATTTTTTTATAGAACCCAAAAAATATTATATATGTCTTAAGGCTCTAAAATTTTTTCCCTTTATTTTTTGTTAATAATTAGTCATTACTGTTTATAGAAGCAGGGTATTATGTAAGGTGTAATTATCTTATTGCTATTTTAAATAAAGAAATAAAGTTCTTTCTCCGTATAAATTTAAACGAATTAGTATAAATATATTAAAATAATTCTTGATTTCAATTTATGTTAAACATTTTGAAAAAAGACATATGTCTTTGGGGTCTGCCCCCCCCCCCTTATGTCAAATCCACTCCCTTTGGTGCTGGTAGAACCATGAATGTATCCTTCAAGCAGACTAAGTGAGATTATCTGTTGGGACTGACCCAGGGAAGGAGACCTTAAGGGAACTGAGACCTTCCTGGAGCCAGAGATTTGAATCACAGGAGGGCCTGGAGGGGTGGGGACCCCCTTGAAAAGAGCTACACATGGCTACTGGGCACTTCCCAGTCCACAATCAGCCACAATGGAGGACTCAGACATCAATTGCATGGACAGGACTTCCATCAACAAACCAGTACTGGGAGGCCCATCTTCCCACTTGGGCCTCCAGATAAGGACACAGCCCAGACAACACCTTGATTTCAGCCTGTAGCAGAGGATCCAGTTAAAAAGTGCCAAACATCTGCCCCTGGATAACAAATCTGTGTTGTTCACATTATGTTTGCAATGACTGGTTCTACAGCAACAGAGAATGAAGGCAGGTCCTCAACAATGTTTAGCACTATGAGGTGCCTGGGATGAAAGATCTTGAGAACTTCACTGTCAAAGAGGCTGGGGTATACATCCCATAGAGTTTTACAGGTTTTACAGAATGACATTGGCAAGGGACTTTCTAGGCTTCTGTTCTCTGAAATCACTTCCACAACATTTAAACCAAATAGAGGACTGGGGATGGGCGATGAAGACACCGAAGATTTTAGATCGCACCACAATCTGAACACAAGGTTAGGCATTGTGCTAGCTCATGTGACATGTCAATGTTTCTGAAAAGAGAAGAACATCTTTGATAAGCTCTTTTGTTAATGAAAAACTTGCAAAAAATCAATAGAGATATAAATTAATTGAAATATCAGTATCAAGTCTTTTTGGGGAAGAAAACAAAAAAAAAAGTTCAGTTTGGTCAAAAAAGTGATAATAAGCTTTGGTATCAACTTTCCCTGCTCATTGATAACACAAACAACATAATGCATACCCCTGGGCACACATGCTGGTCTGTAATCCCTGGAGAATGGTTGATTCCATGTTTAGGTAAGAAAAAAACTCAGAGTGAGCATAAAACATCCTGTCTTTATGAGAAAACAGGGACAGATTTAAAGATGTCAAAAGGACAAGATGAAGGAGCCAGGGAGAAGGGACTCACTCTGGCCACACCATGATGTTGAAAACTGCCAAAATTGATTTTAAAAAAAATAAATAAAATAAACAGAATAAACACACACACAAATAGCAAGCCATGATTTCACAAACCCCACTGATTCTGGAATAGGCCCCATGTCCATGATGACTTTCAAGAGACAGGTGACAGAGTGTGATAGAACAACTCACGCTAAGCAAAGCCAACCAACGATCAGATGACAATTTACAAAATACATCTGTATGCCATGCCCCACCTACGTGGATTTCTGGCTGTTCCTGGACAAAACTCAGTATTGGAATCACCAGATTGAAGTCTAATATTAGGGTCAGAGAGACAAACTTCCCAGAATTTCAGGAGGATGGAGCAAAAATACAATTTATGAATGCTAGAACCCCAGCTTTGCCTTCTTCCCCCAAAGGAAGGTGGAAACTTGCTGCTACAGTGTTTGCTTCCACAATCAGGAAGGCCTGATGGTTTAATATGAGAGTCTCCTTAGAAGAACCAGTTCTTCTGAAATGGAGATTTGAGCCTTTAGTATAAAGGATGGGGCGTGGCAAATACCCCCCATCCCCTACACGATCCACCCCAGTGCCCCAGACAGCTAGCGAGACGAGCAAAAACCAGACCGGGCTGTTGCATCCGCAGAAGCCCTGCGTGAGCTCCCCACCGCCAAGAAGTAAATGTGTGCCTATTTTTAAGACTCGGATTCTGGAAACTGACAGAAAGGACGTTGCCAGAGAAGTGTGAGATGGGAAACAGGCCGAGGCTCCCCAATCTTTCTCCTCCACTCTCCTTGCCGACCTTGCTGACTGTATCTTTAATCACAAAGGCTGAGCTTCAGGGCAGATCCCTCTGAGGACGATGGGTGTGGGTGTGGGTGTGGGAAGGAGGGGATTCCTAACTCAGACAGGGAGGGACAGCCTGGAAATGCACTAAAGTCCAGTGACCACAGAACGACTCAAACCAGGACACCTGTGAGCATGACAAGGGGAACCACCGATAGTTTCTCTGGAGAACCGGCTCCGGGCAAGGTGGCCTGGTGACCTGGGTGCTTCCACCTTGACTGTGAGCGAGCTCCTGAAGTCCATGGACGTTTCGTAATCTACCTTCGTGCTCATGGCGAAGAGCTCAGTATGTGCTCAGGGATCATTGGTTCCTCTAACAGCCGAATTAGAATGATTATATCAAAGACAGCAAAGCATTAATTATTTTGTCCTTTTCCTGATTTTCTTCTGGTTTATTCTCACTAGGCTGTGTACTTTATACATTTGACACTGGTCTAACCACTTGTGTTTGCGCATGGTAATTTCCTGGGAACAACCCGGTAAAGGGTGTGTGTTAAATATACCAGAATCAAATAGTACTCTGAACAGCACTAATATTGTTTCATTTTTCTATTTATTCATATTTATTATGAAACTCTTGCAAAGGCTTAACTGCTCATCTTGTACCTATGAGAATAATAACCCCCCTTTTCAAGACAGTCATTATTTGAGCATACAATATCTTCAGCATAAATACTGCTTCCCAAGATCCTAATTAGAGGGTTTGAATAGTCAGAGCATGGAACAAGAGTTATCTTTTTAAATATAGGCCTGGGTTTATTTTTGAGCTGATTTGTAATATTTGAGTATTCTAATATTTTAAAATGTACAAAATGCAATCATTAGTAAGGAAAAGACAATATTTGACATTTAATCCAGTACGCTCATATATTTTAAGCATGTCGCATAAAAATCCATATTCATCATTATAATGACAAGAAAGACCATTTGGTTATATTATTAATCCACAGGACCAACCACTTACAGGGACGGGTTAAAAGGTGGTTGCCAGTGATGTCAATAACTCAGCACAGGTACGTTCTCTAGGAAGGACCCCATCACTCACCTCGACACCTGGGCCTCTCTTCGCCGATGCTCCATGTCCCGTTAGCTTGGCACTGCACGAGCCTCTGGCCCTCCAGGTAATAACCAGGACTGCAGCTGAGCACCACCTGAGCTCCATACTCACTCAGCGATCCCGAAACCAGTCTCCAGGTGACATGCTCTGAGAGCTGAGCTTCAATGCTGGGACACATAACCGCTAGAAAAGAAACATATTTACATCAACAATTTTTTTCTCAAGGGATTGGATCATGTTGGCTTTCTTTCTTTCTTTTTTATGTTGGCTTTCAATGGTAAGAACTTTTTATATGAAACAGATCTTGCTGCGCAAAACAGAAGCCAGTACCTGTTATTGCAGGTACTTTCCTCTACTACCCACATGGTCACAGGGGGATGATCACGCATCTACAATGGATTTGGTAGCCTCACACTTCAGGGCCACAGGCAATCTTGCAGTGACGTTGTGATGGGAAGAGCTAAATCACCTACACAAAGTTGCACAGTTCATTTGGATGGAAATTCTTCATCAAGTAAATGAGCAAACACGTAGAAAAATATTACATATAATAGCCCTCAAGAAACTTGACATAGAATTGAGTCATAGAAAACCGGCTTGGACACAAATGACCAGAAAATCAGATGCCTTCGTTCCCTTCTTCCCTTCGAAAAACACCTATGTAATATATTCTGTATGTTCCTGGATTTATAGGCACGTAGCTTTTGTATGCAGACTGCGTTAATACTGTTTAGGCACGTGCTTAGTAGATCTCAAGGGACATGGTCTCTTCCTGCTCTTAGGAGAAGGCCTACAATTACAGTAACTATCTAATAAGGAGCAGTAGCTACAAATGAACAACAGTGATGACATTAGTGAAGGTGGTGGTCATCCTCCTGGAGAGGGCTTCAAGGGGTCTGCAAATATGCTGAAAGTAGAAGCAAAATTTAATGTATGTGAGTATACACACACACACACACACACATATTTGCTGAAAGGTACAATAATATTTGAAATGCATTTTACAAAGTTAGAACTCCTCTTCTTCAAGTATGAACATCCATCACGGTAAACCACCATCAGAATGGACCCCATTGATTAATTTATTGAGTCTGGAAGTTTAGCTAGAGAAATCACAGCTTTTCCAAAATGATATCAATAAATAATTTTACTTATTTAAAAGTAAATTAAGAAGTAAATTCTATACAAGTTTATTTTAATTGAATTAGGCATATCCAAAGGTTACAAAAAACTCTTTGAATCTTCTATCAGTAATTTACCAACACTATGTGCAAATAAAGTGAAAGAAAATGACTTTTTGGAATTATTATGATAATATCAATGAAGTTTAAAAAGTGAAAAGGATTCTCTAATTTAAAAGTAATTCTGAGGGACGCCCAGGTGGCTTAGTGGTTAAGGGCCCGCCTTCAGCCCAGGGCATGATCCGGGGGTCCTGCGATGGAGTCTCGCATCAGGCTCCCTGCAAGGAGCCTGCTTCTCACTCTGCCTATGCCTCTGCCTCTCTCTCTCCTGTCTGTGTTTCTCATGAATAAATAAATAAAATCTTTAAAAAAATAAAAACAAAATAAAAAAGTAATTCTGATATCTATTTCTTTAAAGTATTTTTAAATAAAATGATTATCCAAAATTTATATGGATTCAAAATAGATATTCAAAAGTCCTATATGTGAGACCTAAAACCAGAAAGACCTTAGAAGAAAATGCAAGCAATAATTTCTTTGACATCAGCCGTGGAAACATTTCTCTAGGTGTGTCTCCTCTGGCAAGGGAAGCAGAAGCAAAATTAAGCTTTTGGGACTGCACCAAAGTAAAAAGGCTTCTGCACAGCAACAGAAACCATCAACAAAACAAAAAGGCAACCTACTGAATGGGAGAAGATATTTGCAAATGACGGATCCAATAAGGCCTTACTATCCAAAATATACAAGGAACTTCGATACCTCAACACAAAATAACCCAATTAAAACATGGCCAGATGACCTGAATAGGCACGTCTGTGTAGAAGATTACAGATGGAAAACATAGACAGGAAAACAGCTCCACGCAACTCGTCGTCAGGGGAATACAAGTCAAAACCATGACAAGGAGATACCAGCTGACCCTGTGGGAACGGCTACAATCAAAAACTCAGGAAGCAACAAGTTCTGGCGAGGACGCTGTTGGTGGGTGTGCAAGCTGGGGCAGCCACTGTGGAAAACACTGCGGAGCGCACCCAAGATATTACAATAGGATCACCATTTGCTCTGGTAATTCCACTAGTGGGCATTTACCCAAAGAAAACAAGAACCCTAATTTGAAAAGAGACATCCATGCCTAGGTTTATCGCAGAATTATTTACTCCAGCTAAGACCAGGGAAGCAGCCCAAGTGTCCATCCATCGTTGGAAGAATGAAGAGGGCGCAGGGGGTGCACACATACACACACACATGCATGTGTACCCATTAACACTGGAACATTACCGAGCCCTCAGAAAGAATGAAATCTTGCCATTTGAGATGACACGGATGGAGCTAGAGGGTACGATGCGGAGCGAAATGAGGCGGTCGGAGAAAGTCAAACACCAGATGATCTCGCTCATGTGCGCACTTTAAGACACAAAACAGATGAACAGAGAAAAAAGACGAACAGATGGACAGGTTCGTGGGCACAGAGAACAAGTGGGTGGTCAGCAGAGGGAGGCAGACGGGTCAAGGGCATTAAGGGCACCTTAGGGTGATGAGCTTGCACACCCGAAGCTACTAGAGCCTGTATGTTCATCACAACTGGATAAAAAGTAACAAAATGTATCGGGAAATTCTCCAGGGTTCACCCCATGATCCAAGTGGACATTTTCTCAGGCTGCAGCACCTGCAGATCCCCGCAGGATGGCCGATTCAGAACAGGTTTCTGTGCGTAGACCTGGGGATCCGGGTGGACTGTGGACCTGGGGATCCATGTGGACTGTGGACCTGGGGATCCGGGTGGACTGTGGACCTGGGGATCCGGGTGGACTGTGGACCGGGGGATCCGGGTGGACTGTGGACCTGGGGATCCGGGTGGACTGTGGACCTGGGGATCCGGGTGGACTGTGGACCCGGGGATCCGGGTGGACTGTGGACCTGGGGATCCGGGTGGACTGTGGACCTGGGGATGGTGGACTGTGGACCTGGGGATCCCGGGTGGACTGTGGACCGGGGGATCCGGGTGGACTGTGGACCGGGGGATCCGGGTGGACTGTGGACCTGGGGATCCGGGTGGACTGTGGACCTGGGGATCCGGGTGGACTGTGGACCTGGGGATCCGGGTGGACTGTGGACCGGGGGATCCGGGTGGACTGTGGACCTGGGGATCCGGGTGGACTGTGGACCTGGGGATCCGGGTGGACTGTGGACCTGGGGATCCGGGTGGACTGTGGACCGGGGGATCCGGGTGGACTGTGGACCGGGGGATCTGGGTAGACTGTGGACCGGGGGATCTGGGTGGACTGTGGACCTGGGCGATCTGTAATGGCTTTGATCCCACCGCCGTTTCAAGTAAACTTTGTTCCATTTCCCTAGGGGGTGTGCTCGGCTGTCCTTGGTGGAGGGGCCGTGAACCGCTCCCCTCCACCGGCGAGGGCACCGGGGGCCCCCTCGGTGGGACAGGCCTTTCTGTGGAGCTGACACCCCCTGCAGAGGTGGTTTCCAAGTTCTGGATGGTCACCTCCTTCTTCACGAAACTGCCACGTGGTGAGCTTCGGGGTGGCCTGATCCCGGGTTGACTGTCTGGGATCCGGTCCCCCCGCGAGTGACAGGGCCCTGGGTGCACACGGTCCTCTCGGGTGCTGTTCCGCAGCGCAGCACCCGCCCTAAGCAGGTGCCGAGGACACGCACAGGTGCTCCCGCTGGGAGCCACCAGGTGCTGAGGGCACGCACAGGTGCGCGCGCTGGGAGCCACCACGCCAGAAAGTGCAGCGGCCCAAACCGCAAAACAAGCCCAGGTGGCCCCCCAAGAAGAGGGGGCGACGGAAGCACGGGGTGGGGCGAGCAGAGGCCGCAAGAGACGAGCGCTGCAAGTGCCTCCCGCCCTTGGTGCCCCCACCGCGGGCCTGACGGGGTCCCTGTGTCCCGGGGCCAAGGCGGGCGGAGCCAGGGGTCCGGCGGCGGGGACCAGGCCGGGTGGTCGCCCTGCCTGAGGTGCCCGGGCGCCCGCAGACCCACCAGCAGCCCCTGAGACCCTAGATGCGGGTGTGGGGGGCCAGGGATGCTAGGGTGTGGATGCGGGGCCGTGGATGCTGTGGCTGGGATGTGGGGGCGGGGTTTGCGGGCATGCGGGGGGGGAGGGGGCGGAGATGCGGGGGCTGCGTGGGAGGAAATGGGACTGGACTGGACACAGGACACCCCGCAGGCCCCAAGCACCACCCGCCTCCGCTTGGCGTTTGGTGGGGCCCGCAGTCCGGCTGCCCGGGTCAGAACCCGAGGTCTGCAGGGGACAGACCGCTGGCCCAGGCCGTGCCGCCTCCTCCCGCACCTGCATCCCTCCCCACCCCCTGCGCGTCCCTCCTCCCGCACCTGCGCATCCAGCCCCCGACCTGAGGAAGCCCTTCATTCCGCCAGGAAATCTCCGATCGCCGGCCCTTAAAGGGCCTAAAAATTCGTCAGTGTTCCTCTCCTTGCGCTTTTTCCTTAAACACCTAAAAGTCGTCCTCACAGGTTTGAGAACCTGACAGTATATGACCAGGAAATGATGGTTCAACTGGTTATACCGTATGTAAAAAAGTCATGTTTCCTCTGACCCGAGACAATAAACAGGGCAGCAACTCCCAGTATTCTTGTTCACAAAATCCGTGGCTACCCGCAAATTTATTTCATGCCGTGTTGCCTTGAACTCTCCATCCCACGATGCCCAAGAAACACGTCCTAAAGTGATTTTCGGTGTAGACGTTCTTTATAACTAGTCCTATCATATGTAACAGCAGAAACATTTTGTTGTCATTTTGTTAATCATATATTGATTAAATCAAAGAGTAAATATTTAAAAAAATCATTTTAAAGGAAGAAAGCGGCATCTCACTGGCGGTGCGCTGTGCTGTACATTTTAATAGACATTCATGATCCATTCGGGATGCACAGAGATGAGCCCTTGTTATCCATTATTGGTTTTTAGGAAGCGACGAGTTGTAGTGTCGCTTTTGTGGGTCCTCCCAGCAGTGCGGCCAGAGGGGAGCCGGGGTCACCATGGGGCTGTTTGTGGACAAGCTCACCCAGACCAGGCCACAGCCCTCACCCGTGTCCCACGTGTTATTCCTCTGACCCTGTCGTTTCCTCCACCTCTAGAAACAACGCAAGAAAGTTGTGTTTATTCAACAAGGGACTGAAGCAAGTGATGTGGGCATGTTGTATCAATAATGACATGCTTTTTAAAGAAATATCTTAAAATGTTACTTCATCTGGAAACACGTCGCAAAAGAAAGCCTTCTGCTTACGTAAACGTCATAAATCAGCGTTTATGACAATCACAAGTGAAAAAGTTGCTAGTTGCTGGGTCAAGTTTAGCAAAATTAAGTATTTTCAAAAGATAAATTTAAAAAAAAAACATGTAGGTTTAGCTGGTTTGGTAGGAAGTGCACAATCCTCCAGGTTACTCTGTATTCTTTCCTTAAAAAAAAAATACAGGGATCCCTGGGTGGCGCAGCGGTTTAGCGCCTGCCTTTGCCCCAGGGCGCGATCCTGGAGACCCAGGATCGAATCCCACGTCGGGCTCCCGGTGAATGGAGCCTGCTTCTCCATCTGCCTGTCTCTGCTCTCTCTCTCTCTCTCTCTCTCTCTCTCTCTCTCTGTGACTATCATAAATAAATAAAAAAAATTTAAAAAAATACAGATCCTCTTCTATCACACGTTAAGGAAAACAATTCCCATGGAACCAGCTTCTTGTATCTCGACAAATTCAAGAGAACCGGCGTCCCGGGCCGTCCCCAGGTATCTAACAGAGTTCGTAGCATTAAGTGACGCGCTTGACACATAAGAACCCCGAAATGATGCTTCTCAAATTGGCTCAGCAGGAAGTGCAGCTACTTGGGCCCTCCCTGAGCGCACACGCACCCACACACAGACGCATTTTCTCTATCCTGTGGACATGTCAGTGACGACACAAAGTACTTCGCATTTTACTTGAGAAACAGCAGCTTTCATGCTCACCGCGAGTGAGTCAGATGCATTGCAGACGCATCCAGCCAGTGGCAAAGCAGGAAGGCCAGCAGTTGCTTTGTTTGGGATTTGCATACGGAGACTGTATTCCCCTACAAATGAAGCCCCTTGGCCTCCCCGTTCCCATAAATTACAGACCCTGAACATGCATCTGCTGGGAGAGGCCACCCAGCCCCGCCAAGCAGGGACACAATGGCCATCTCTCTTCTAACCACAGATGTCCCTCCTCCTACCCAATGCGGGTCAGGGCTTCTCATTACCAGTCTGGGTTCAAGCACGTTTAATTACTTTGTAAAGTCACAATAAGATGCCATCGGAGTAAGATGAGCCTGCAAGTGTCCTTCTTACAGCAAGGTGAGCCAGCTTTCAGCGAGCCGTTGAGCACCCGTCCTCACTGGACAGGGGAGGGGGCAGCTGGTTTCTGTTGTGGGGCCTCAGAAGCTGAAGAACCCGCAGCTTTGGCCGGATGAGCAGGAGCATGAGGTGTTGGGGAGGAAGCGCCTCCCAGGGGGGCGAGGTGAAGGCCGCCTTGCAGGGCTCTGCGAGCAAGCCCTTCCCGGGGACTGGGCGGGGAGCACGAGATCCTTACGGAAATGAGTTGGTTTGGGATTTTTGTTTTAACCAAATGCTTAGTGTGTGAGTTGTGTAGGGTGAGAATAGCGATTTAGCAAAGCGTGAAACCACAGAGTTGTAAAAGCAAACTTTCTAGCCGGTGATTTATGGGTCACCTGAGAGCCATCAGCTTTTCACCATCACACGCAAAAAAAGGTCCGGATGCTTCAAAGCTCCTACCTGCCCCCTCCCCAGGATTCCCGATGGAATCCAAACCCTCAGAACGTTCTCACAGTCTGGTCCTGAAACTGCCACATTTCTTCTCCTTCTGGTGACTACGGCCTCTTTCAATTATGAACTTTTTTGTAAAGCCTCTTTAGATCAGACATCTTTCTGCCCAGTGTTCTTATGATTTTGCTGCTATGTTAGTTTTAATAAATATCCCTTAGTAGACTTGGACCCTAGAGCATTTACATGTCTAACTGTGGCTGAGTCAACAACTAATATCCCAGCTCTGCCCATAGCTTAGAGCTAAACACCTGCCATGAGATCTGATCTCGGTGAGAAAACAGGAACAATATTGAGTCAACCTCACCCGTGTAGTGATCCTGGCAACTGCTGTTCAGAATGGCCTTGTGTTGTAATTCTATAATCTCAGTTCCCTAGTGGAGCTACTTTTCTTTGATCACCTAAATGGTTTCCCTTTTAATTACAGCAAATGAGTCTAAACCGACCCCTAGACCCGAGGAAAGTGGCGCTGCTCATCTAAGTGCAGATGCACAACGCAAAATTTTGCTGCTTCGCCATTTCATTTACCGCACTTTCAACAAGGGAATCTACAGCGGTGACGTCACCGATGGATCTCTCTTAAAAAGTTGGCTTTTCAGTTGCTTCTAATACCCCTCAGAGTTTCTGGTTGTGGCTACGCGTCTTGCTTTTATTTGTATGTTTTATCAGTCCCGCTTTCTAGACTCATGGCCTCAGTAGGCACCCGTATCCAGCACGGAGCCAGCACCGAGTCAGCTCCTATTATGGGGAACATCCTTAGAGTTTTTTATGGAAAGACCATCATTTGCTTAAAAGCGTTTCATGCATTTGGTTAAGTAGTCTCTCCCATTTTCCCTACTGAGAATTGCCTCCTTGCATTGTTTCAAATAAGAATCTAACAATGCCTTCTGGGTAATTTGTAGGTTATGATGAGCGGGACCCCAAATCCTAAAATTACTTCACATAAAGTATCATTAATGCCATGAGAGCAGGACGGGAGCCCGTATGCTCTATTACGGAGGTAGACTGTACAGTCTGGGTTGGCATCTGAGTCAGCAGCCTTTCAGCTGCAGTAAAGCCTAATAGGAAACACCGTACAAATGGGTGGGGACGCCTGCCTTATTGGTCAGAGCCTCAATCTTTAATACTTTGGATACAGGCTGGCACAGATCTAAAGGGAGCCAACAAAAGAGCGGGGAGCCATGGATGCTTCCAGAAAGTCGGCTGTGCTTTGCTGGAGAAGGGGGAGGGAGGCGCCCTGGATGCTGGTGCGTGAGAAGGCACAGCTCTAGGTTCAGCATCGACGGAAGCGTCAGCTGTGTCCTCTGACTCCGGTTGGCACGATGTGACGTCAGCATGGAATAAACGAGTTTTGCTTAGCTGCATTCCGCCTGCTAGGACTCCACACGAAAGGGTCACCTAGTGCATCACGGCTGAGCTCACGAAGGGGCCGAACTGGAAACCATAGAACCTGCACACTTCCTCCTTAGAGCAACCCCTAAATCGTTTCTAAATTCTTAACAATTCAATGCATAACACTATATGTGGCACCAGGTTATTTTCTTCTTCGAAATACTTCAGTGTGGGTGACACATGTGCGGAAGCGTTCTTTTTGGGCGGCGCACGAACTGTGACATTTCAAGCAACCAGCATCACATCGTTTTGTGGGGGGAGGTGTTTCGAGAACTCATAGAGATAGAAATGCGTGTTCATGTTCCCATCTTCCCATAACTTTGGGTTTACAATCATTATATGGAAGTTAAAAAGTCGATACTCCTATTTGGTGACATTAATGAACTTCATCATCTGATGGAACGGGACAGGGTGATTATTAGTTCTGTACGGAATATTCAGAATGATCCCTAACGCGTCATGTTGAACGCACCCATTCCTCAGATCTGTTGTACGAAACCGAGCACAATTCCAGTGTGGAGGATTGCTTTGCGTGTCAGGAAGTGCATTTGGCCGGAAAAGCCTCAACCGTCCCTCCTGAGGGGGTGAAAACCTCTCCTGTTCACGAGTCATTCTGGTCACATGGCAGCAACTTCGCAAAAAACAATTAAAAAAAAAAATAGTTCCCTTATGTGTTGTCTGACAGGGACCCTGATGTTCACTCCCCGGGAGCTTACGGACACAGCCATGAGCCAGACGGACAAACGCGCCTGCCCCCTGCACAGGTTACGCCTCTTAGAGATGAAGCAATTGAGTGTAACATCTCCCGATTCTTAGGAGCGACCCACATGAGACCAGACCCAGATGTACCGCCCAGCACTTAAATGCCAACCTTCTTTCTCACATTTATCCAGAAGCCAAGGGGACCTGTTCGCCACTCCCGTTCAACCTCACAAAGCCGGACGAGGCCATGTCCAGTCTCTGCAAATGAAATAACAGAAGCAGGAACATCATGGGGTCAAACACAGCGTGTCCTGCAGTAAAGGACTGAGTCTGATCCTCAGTGACGTCTGAACTCCAACAGAGCAGCAAGATCCCAAAATGACATTTTCAAGAACAACATTTGTCTGACCCTTGAGTGCAGGCTGCAAACATCGCACCTGGGAGTGCAGATGACTGGGGCTGGGCACCGTGTGGGGGCTGCAAACACCGCACTCGGGAACCCAGGCGGCTGGGGCTGGGCACCACACACGGGCTGCAAACAGCGCACCCCAGGAGCGTGGACGGTGGCTGGGGCTGGGCACTGTGTGCAGGCTGCAAACACCACACCCAGGGAGCCCATAGGGCAGCTGGGGCTGGGCACCGTGTGTGGGCTGCAAACACCGCACTCCAGGAACTCGTACGGTAGCTGGGGCTGGGCGCTGTGTGGCGGCCCCGGGAAGAGCTTCCACAGGCTGGCCACCAGGCCTCGCCAGCTCGGGGAGCACAAACCCATCCTGCAAACCTGGGCACCCTGACCTCAAGGAGCAGAAACTGACCGAGCTTGTAGTGGGCGTTCCCCAACTGTGCACAGGCTCCCCTAAGGTATCAGGACCTGGTGTCGGGGGGCTCGCACCTGCCCCGGCCCTTCCCTGGGGCTGCGGCGGATCTGGGGCAGATCGTGGGTCCAGCTCCTGCTGCCCGTGGTGGCTCCGAACCGTCCGTCTGGCCTGCCTCTCCAGCTCTGGGACCCGACACTGACTTGGGGGCAGGGATAGACCTACACCTCAGATCCTGCACATACCTCTTTTTTTCCTTTTAGCTTTAATATGCATGTTTAAAAAATATGTACGCACATGATGATTATGTGTTTGGATCAAGTGAGACAGGACTTGCCTTCCTTGGCTCTGCTGACTCTGCCACGGAGGTCCCCTGTCAACGCAGAGTCGTGCTGGACGGGCCAGGGCCAGACCCAGGGCTTCAGTCCCAACTCTGCCCCGGACCGACCGTGCAACCTGGGGGCGGTTCCCAGTTCTCGGGGTCCCCGGTCCCCATCTGCATCATGGGGATAAGAGTAGTGCCTCTAAGGTCCGTGAAAGGACTCAGAGCCCAAAAGCACGTCAAATGCTTATGCCAGTGTCTGGCCCGGGGCGGGGGGTGGGGGGAACCTCTGTGATGCCAGGCATAGGACCAATCTCCTAACACAGCGGTTCGGGGACACGGTTTAGGAAGAAACCACGTTCCTGAAGGTGCTGAATGTAAGGATGAGGTGCATTCTACTCTGCACATGGGGTAACCCATAAAGACAACAGCATAAGTGATTTTTAGGCCACTTTCTAAGGGACTGAGTGGATAAATATATATCCCCCAAAACGTTTTATGTACAATATTCTTTCATATTTACCAGCACACATGTTCATCACACATATATAAATGTGGACACACACAGGGACACACCGTATCCACGTATTTATGTGTGTGTGACATGAACATGGGCCTGCATGCAGACATGTACACACACGCACGTGAGTTGAGTACATACATGTGCATGTGTTGCATGTAGATGCGTGTCTGTACATACGTATCCATTGATGCGTACGTAGCTAGCCCGCCAAGTCACCAGGTAATTTATTTACATATGATCTTGGTTTTTCTTTTTTATTTTATTTATTTATTTATTTATTTATTTATTTATTTATTTATTATTTTTATTTTTAAAGATTTTTATTTATTTACTCATGAGAGACACAGAGAGAGGGAGAGAAGCAGATACACAGGCAGAGGGAGAAGCAGGCTCCATGCAGGGAGTCTGATATGGGATTTGATCCCGGGACCCCAGGATCACGCCCTGGGCTGAAGGCAGGCGCTAAACCGCTGAGCCACCGAGGGATCCCCTATTATTATTTTTTTTAATCTTGGTTTTTCTATGTCGCATAAAGCATGTGGTGACTCTGACTGGTATTCCCTTTCCTGAAACCCACAGCCACGGCATTTGATCCTGTGACTGGCTTGTGGTGTCTGCACCTAGAAGGTCCCCGGTCAACTGCCCATGACTGGCTTGTGTCCTAACACCTGCGACTGAAAGAGAAGGCCTCCGTATTAGGATTAGGACTTGGGGTTCGTTTCTCACGAGCGGGCAGCTGAAGGGTTCTGCTTTGTCCTCAACTCCAGGCGCATCGGGCTTACCTGCCGGGCCCGGGGCCCAGCCGCCCAGGCCGCACATCCCCCCTCATCCCCCCACAGCTGTCCCGCCCTCCGCGGGGCCCGCGTCCTCAGTGATCCAGAGTCCCCGTAAATAGTTAAATGACAAGAAAGGAGCCGCGGCACCTGCCTTGGGGGTCTGCAGGGTGGGGGGCGACTGAATCGGTGTCTTTATGACGCCTTCCCTTCGGTGAGCCGGCCCACGGCCACAGCGGCCGGTCCGATTTACCATTTACAGTCATGACAGTCACGACGCCTCAAAGCGCAAGTGCTCCCTTCTCCTGGGAGGCGGGGTTCTGACCTACATCATGTTGCCGTCAGTAAAGAAACAAAATCGTGTCATGCGGACAAAGAACACGGAGGACGCGGCCCTGGGGAAACGAGCACTTCAGACTTCCACGGCGACCACATTTCCTGGCGCCGAGTACAGCTTTATGCTTCCTCCGTGCAATCCCTTGGATTTAAATTAAGTGAAGAAAACATCCCCCCTGCCACTGACCCCCCCCCCAAGATTAAATAGCTTTCCCCGTCTTTGGATACTAAAAGACCTAAATAAAATGTCCGATTCTCCCTTTTTTAAGATCTAACAGACAACAGACAGATGAGAAAGACCTGAAGGTTTGTAATGATACTTAGAAAATTTGGGGGTGATTTTCTATTTTGTTAGAAAAATTATGTGTATCATCTGTGTTACTGAATCACAGTCAGTATAATAAAAGCTTTAAAATGCAAATGGAGGATCCCTGGGAGGCTCAGCGGTTGAGCATCTGCCTTTGGCCCAGGGAGTGACCCCGGGGTCCCGAGATCGAGTCCCATGTCAGGCTCCCTGCATGGAACCTGCTTTTCCCTCTGCCTGTGTCTCTTGTGAATAAGTAAAAGCCTTTAAAAAATAAAATAAAATAAATAAAATAAAATAAAATAAAATAGTAAATAAAATAAAATAAAATAAAATAAAATAAAATAAAATAAAATGCAAACGGGCTTCTTCCCATTTAGCAACCATTTAAATGAACACACTGTAACTTCTCTATCCTGGGATCCTCACTTGTAGTTAAGAAATAATTTTGTGATTTGTTTTTTTTTAATTGTAACTTTAAAGCAATTGTCCATTTAGAATATGCATTTTGAGACAGAAAAAAATTCAAAAGCATGTGTAAACCAGACCCTCTGTGTGTAACGTACGGTTTCACATCCGCACAAAACAGCGCTCTTAACTGATGCAGCACGTGTCCTCACACCGCCAACGGCCCCTCGTTCCTGACTTTTCTAGAAAATTTTAGACATGAATGTACATCATCCTTGAAATCATCTGGTTCTAGTACCTATCCTCAAACAAAAGGTGGCTCCCTCACGTCCCGTCAGCTAATGCTTTCCAGAACGCGGACCCGCTGGGCCGTCGTGGCACCCCTCTTCCTGTCTCATAGGCAGCTTTACAACACGCAGGGCTCACAAGCTGTGAGGCTCCGGGGGCAGAGGGCATGGGAGTTGGAGCAGGGCCCTGGCCCAGGTGTGTTGCAGCCAAACCCCCACTGGCGACCCCGGCCAGCTTCCCAACCAGGGCCTCTGAGGTTCTCATCTGCCCAGATGACATGTGCACACCTCATAGAGTGAACGGGGTCATCTGTGTGAAGGTTCTGGAATACAGCCTGGAAGACCATGGGTGTCTGGGGCTGGTCCTAAAAGCTCTTCGTCTCTGCGGCGCGAAACCTAACATGCATGCACGGAACCTGAGCTGGTCAGGTTGCAAGTCGGATTCTCCGTAATATCCGAGCTCGGTCTGCGGTGGTGGGAGGAGACTTAGGCAGGTGGGGGGTGACTTGGGGCGCAGGCGGCACTGCTGTGGCCCTGTGTGGGCGTGGACACCGTGTTCCCCAGGTGGGGCTTGCGGGACCTGAGGGGGTGGCCATGGGGCAGCAAGAGAGGAAGACAGAAGGAAGGCCCGTGTGGACGCCCATCTGCGGGCGGTGGGGAGCCGGGCGTGTGCTCGGACCCGCCCGACTCTTCCTCTGCTGTTCCTTTTTTGTCCCAACCTCTGGGCACATCTCAGAGCTAGGAAGACATTCAATTCGCCGCTCCTTACACGCATCCCCACTCGGCAGAAGAGCCAGCTCCCTACCGAGCGGGTCTAGTGCAGGCTGCGGCTGCTCAGAGCCTTGGCTTCATGCTGCCCTACGATGTGGCCCCTGCCCGGGGGGGCTGGGAGAGCCGCACATCACTATGCTCTAAGAAGGCCCAAAGCGTCCCTTCCCAGTCAGGGTCACCACACAGCCCTCCCGGGGCCATAGGGGACCACCAACAGGGCCGGGGCCGTGCCCCGGATGCTTCCCTCCGTGCTTGTGTAACCACCAATCAAGTTTACATGGTTGCAAATTGCAGATTTGCTTCTTACTAAATCAGTAAGATGAGGAAAACAATACTCTCTCCATAGTTTGGTTATTATAACTGAAGTAGCACAGACGACAGCATCCAATCGTTACCGCTATTTCCTTAAACCACCGGCAGAGGGCCTGCTCCTCCGGAAAGGTGACTCCATCTACACCTCACCTCTTCCTGCTATGATTGCATCAGGCCATTGGTCTAAGATCCTGCCTTTGCGGAGACTCCAAAGGGCACAGGCTTGTCTCATCAACCGTCCTATGCCAGTGGTCACAAGCCAGATGTCCTCACGGAGCACACATCACCGAACCCTGGATGGACGAGCTCACGTGCACACAGCACCTACCTGTAGCAGTGATTTCTTTGGTCCCCTGTGCCCACCAGAGCACCACACACACTTTCTCCGTGGGATCCAAAGCATTTTGTCTGCTTTCCTATTTTTGAAATGATCAGCCTCTTTCTCTACCCCCAACTAAAGACTTACAAAGCTATACTGTGCCTCTTTTCCTCCGGAGTCTGACATAGCCGGCTCTTCACGCTGGAGTTTTCTGATGGCGGCCCATTTATCACCAAATATAAACCACCTGCATTGGCATTCCAGAGACCAAGCTGTAAAGCAGAGTTGAAAATCTGGGTGCGCATAATTGCTTAACCCAGTAAGGTACAGATTTAGCACTGAAATGTGGCTCGTACATAAAAAAATAGTTTGCACTTGTACACAAGGCATCCCATCCAGCACATGTTCACGATGAAATGATGCAACATCACAGTGACATACGACGGGTTCCTGCTCACTAGTTGATCTGTGGAGTGGCAGGCACATATGTGAGGTAGCCTTTAATTAATCCAAGAGAATGCCTTAAAAAAGTCAAAATAAAATGCCAAAAAAATGCCAGTGGTTAAAATGAAATGCCAAAAAAAAAAAAAAAAGCCACTTTGACTGTCTGTGATCTCCAATAAGCTGGATTATCTTTAGAAAAAATCATGGCTTTAAAATTTTTCTGTATTAGGATACCTGAGTGGCTCAGTGGTTGAGTCTTTGGCTCAGAGCGTGACCCGAGGGTCCCGGGATCGAGTCCCATGTCGGGCTCCCTGTAGGGAGCCTGCTTCTCCCTCTGCCTGTGTCTCTGTCTCTCTCTGTGTCTGTCATAAATAAAATAAATAAATAAATAAATAAATAAATAAATAAATAAATAAAATCTTTAAAACAAAATTTCCCTCTAGCTTTAAAGATCATGAAAGTTATCTGTGCCCATCAGGGCATTTTCAATAAAATCAATTATATCCCTGCATTTTTGGGGGAAAAGGTGTCATTTTATATTCCATTCTAACTAAACAAAAACAAAAGTGAGAAGTCAGTGTGATATTGGCAAAAATAAAAAAGACACATAGATGGATGGAGCAGAATGTTAAACCCAGAAATAGACCCTCTAAAACATAGTAAACTGATCTTTGGAAAAGGAGCAAAAAGCAGTTCAAATGGAGCAGAGATAGACTCTCAACAGATCGCGTTAGAACAACCAGACGTCCCCATGCCAAGATGAATATAAGTGCAGACCTTACACCTGTCACAAAGATTGCTTTGAAATGGATCAAAGACCGAAATGTAAAGTATAAAACTCCTAGGAGGTAACATAGGAAAAAATCTAGGTGACCCCTTACTGGGGAGATAACTCTTTAAGTACGACACCAAAGGCGTGTTCCATGAAAGAATGAATCGGTAAGTTGTACTCCATTAAAATCGAAAACTGTTCTGCGAAAGACATCACCAAGGGAGGGAGAAATACAGGCTGGGAGGAAATACTGGGAAAAGGCATCTCTGATGAAGGACTGGCAGCCAAAATGTGCAAAGAACCCTTAAAACTCAACAGTAAGGCGAACATCTTGATGAAAAGCGGGCAAAAGCCCTACACAGAAACCTCGCCAAAGAAGGCAGACAGGTGACGAGCACGTGGATGGGTGCCCCACATCGTACGTCATCAGGAGCTGCAAACCAAAACTACAAGCTGATACCCCTGTCGCCATATGAGGGTGACTAAAATCTGGAACGCTGATTGCACCAAATGCTGACGAGGATGTGGAGTGACAGGGACTCTCACTCAGTGCTCGTAGGAATGCAAAACGGTGCAGCCTCTCTGGAGGGCAGGCCGACACTCTCTTTGCAAACTACACATACTCTTACCATATGACCCGACAATCATACTTTTGGGTATTTATCCAAAGGAGTTGAAAGCCTATGCCCACAAAACATCTACACCCAAATGCTTATAGGGGCTGTGTCCCTTATGTCCTTTGGTAGGGGGAATGGTTGAACCGCGGTCCATCCAGATGATGAAATATTACGCAGAACCAAAAAGAAATGAGCTTTTAAGTCATGAAAAGACATAGAGGAGCCCTAAACGCATACCACTAAGTGAAAAAAAAAAAAAAAGAAAACATTCTGAAAAGACTACATAGTGTGTAATTCCAACTATATGATGTTCTGGAAAAGACAAAACTGTGGAGGCAGGAAAGGAAGATCCCCAGGGGGTTTCCAGGTGCTGGGGAGCAGGGGAGACAACAGGCAGAACAAGACAGTTTTTAGGGCCGTGAAAATATCTGTATGTTACTATCATGGCGGATATACGTATTTATCCATTTATCCAAACACACAGAATGTATGACGCCAAGAATGAACCCTAATGGGGCAGCCCGGGGGGCTCAGCGGTTTAGCGCTGCCTTCTGCCTGGGGTATGATCCTGGAGACCCAGGATTGAGTCCCGCATCGGGCTCCCTGCAGGGAGCCTGCTTCTCCCTCTGCCTGGGTCTCTGCCTCTCTCTCTTTCATATGAATAAACAAATTTTTAAAAATCTTAAAAAAAAAGAATGAACCCTAATGTACTGCTATGAACTTTGGGTCATAATGATGTATCAAAACAGGTTCATCCCTTGTACCAAACGAACCTCTCCATCTGTTGGTGGGAAATGTTGACAATGGGCGGGGAGGGGTACGGGGAGGGGAAATCTCTACATTTTCTGCTCATTGTTCCTATAAACCTGAAGTTCTTCTAAAAACAAAAACGAAAACAAAGTCTATTTAAACAAAAAGGATGTGAGGATAAAGATTACATTTTCATCATTTATGTAGTTACCTTGCCATTGATCACATCTTTCTCAGACACTATGCAAATTCTAAATGGCTTTGCCTTTAAAACCTAGCACATACCTGACATTTTATTTTATTTTATTTTATTTTATTTTATTTTATTTATTTTATTTTACTTTTATTTTTTTTATAAATTTATTTTTTATTGGTGTTCAATTTGCCAACATATAGAATAACACCCAGTGCTCATCCATTTTAAACATAGTGCTCAGAGAACTTAAGACAAAACGAAAATCCCTGATGCCTGTTTTATATCCAAGACTGGTTACCGCAGGATCCCTGAGAATCAGACCCGGACAATAGTATTTCTAATGCTCCGTACGTGACCTTATGTGTAACCAGCATGCTGAACCACTGGCGTAATGAAGAGGGCACAGGGTTTAGAACCAGAGAGAATGGAATTCGACCCTAACTCTGCAGACGAGTAGCCTCTCCTTCCTTGGGAAGGCCGTGTGCGGTCCTCCCGGCTCAGAGCAGTCAGCAGATTCACAGATAAGTCGTTGGAGACACACGGCATGTAGTAGACACTTTACATTGACAAGGGTCAGTAATGATAAAAAAAAAAAAAAAAAAACACTGTTGGTGGGAATGTGATCTGGGGCAGCCACTCTAGAAAACTGTGTGGAGGCTCCTCAAAGAGTTAAAAATAGACCTTCCCTACGACCCAGCAATTGCACTGTTGGGGATTTACCCCAAAGATTCAGTTGCAATGAAACGCCGGGACACCTGCACCCCGATGTTTCTAGCAGCAATGTCCACAATAGCCAAACTGTGGAAGGAGCCTCGGTGTCCATCGAAAGATGAATGGATAAAGAAGCTGTGGTTTATGTATACAATGGAATATTACTCAGCCATTAGAAACGACAAATACCCACCATTTGCTTCAATGTGGATGGACCTGGAGGTTATTATGCTGAGTGAAGTAAGCCAATCGGAGAAGGACAAACAGTGTATGTTCTCATTCATTTGGGGAATATAAATAATAGTGAAAGTGAATATAAAGGAAGGGAGAAGAAATGTGTGGGAAATATCAGAAAGGAGACAGAACATAAAGACTCCCAACTCTGGGAAAAGAACTAGGGGTGGTGGAAGGGGAGGAGGGCGGGGGGTGGGGGTGAGTGGGTGACGGGCACTGAGGGGGGCACTTGACGGGATGAGCACTGGGTGTTATTCTGTATGTTGGCAAATTGAACACCAATAAAAAATAAATTTATTATTAAAACAAAACAAAACAAAACCAAACAACGAAAAAAAGGGTCAGTAATAACAATCCCAAGGCTGTGTGCAGGTGAGTGGTGTCTTCAACGCCTAGGAAATTGTGCCCATGATAAGGAGCCCAAAACATATAGTGATTGCCATCTCTGGGTTTAAGCTCTCATTCTTAGAGCATAATTTTATCAAGGATCAAATTTAAAAACCTACGAATGTTACTACCCGAGCTTCCTGTACTATCTCTTAATCATAATAAAACAGTACTTCATTCAATAAAAAGATAACTGAGAAGTGTCGCTATTGTCTCAATCGTATCTCACGGCCACTCCAGAAAAGCAACAATTACCTGCAAACCATAAATAAATAAATAAACAAACAAATAAGTGAAGTAAACGGTCACAAGGAAAGCAAGAACTATGAAGGAAAGTCAATTATATCCTGTAAACATTTACGTGTTCATAGCGAAGGAGCCTAAATAATTTTAATATGACCAAAATACCATAGGTAAAAAGAGGTCAACAAAGTAGTTTTATAATCCAGGATTATGTGGAAATGTTTTTTTTTTTCAAAGATTGTAAAAGCAAAAATATTGTATGTGTAGCAATAGTATATAGTTTTCCGTTTTTACGAAGTAGGCAGTTAGATTATTTCCAGTGTGAGGCGAGTTCTAATACAG
The DNA here is from genome assembly GCA_017311455.1 of Otocyon megalotis megalotis. Lineage (NCBI taxonomy): Eukaryota > Metazoa > Chordata > Mammalia > Carnivora > Canidae > Otocyon > Otocyon megalotis. The sequence goes on along the minus strand of JAEUCK010010133.1, from coordinate 672,838 downwards.
CTACGATGAGGATCTTGGTGCACAGCGTGTGTGTGTGAACTTTTATTCTCTTTGGCTCTGCAGTACGGGCCAGATCGTTATTTTTTAAGACCACATTGGGCCCAAACTTCTGACCCTTTTAGGAACAGTATTATAAACCATAAAGAGCTTCCCGGGAAACTTCCTCCTCTTCACAGGTCCATCACCCATTTATTAAGCACCAATGTATTAACGTAGATTTATTAAGCTCCAGTGTATTACGCAGAGTAGGTGACGTACCAGGAAGGGAGCCACTGACTTTAACCTCAAGGAATTTGCAAAGACGTGGGAGGCAAACAGGAAGCTCGTGATGAACGACGTGTTAATATTTTGCGTAGGGAGCCATGGCCGCATGTGTCTCAACAGCCTTTGGATTTATCTACCTGAATTGCAAGTGACAGTGTCGCCACGGTTTGCTGTATAAACCACAAGGTCTAGATCCTCATGGAACCAGCATGATTCTATTTGACCAGCTTTCAAGAATGCTGAGCTTATTTTATATGGTCGGAGTATTCTCTGCGGAATAGATTGGTTTTACTTTTTTATCTTATTTACCTTATTTATTTTTTTAATTTGTTTTTAGTGTCTTCAAACAGTTTGGTTCTAGCATTACCACGATGCAAAAGACCGAGGTCTCACACGCTGTGGAGGAGGGTCTCTGCGCTTTGGGGTCTGGAGCGCTCACCCGTGACCCTCACTCCTAATTAAGTCGGCCAAGACGTGCAAAGGCACTTGGACACTCACGTTTACACGCAAGAGGCTTCCCCGTGTTGTTCCATAACCCGTCCTCCCGGCACACGGCCGCTGCCTGCTGGCCCGCCTCCAGCTGGAAGCCCTCGCTGCATTCGTACGTCACTCTGCTGTCCAGCGTGAACTCGCTGCCCACAAAGGAACCATTTCCTGGGGACTCCGGGATTCCGCAGGACACAGCTGGGAAGAAAAGGCGCAGATGCGGTTAGTCTGCAAGGCTCTCCCGCCTTCCCTCGTCCTGCTCGCATGTTCCATCTGCTCGACGTTTATGTCCAACGGGGGACACAAGTGGACCCACTTTCCAAGTTTTAAAGATTCGGGTTTTAACGATAAGGGTTTATGAGAAGCCGTGGAAAACTGCTCAGAAAGGAACGTCTGCGTGGCCACCATCCCCGGAGGTAAGCCTGACCGTGTGGTGCCGCTTAAGGACACCGCGGTGCTCGTGACCGCATAGCGTCGTGCTTTGTGCCCAACCTAGTGTGGCAAAGACAGGATGGAACCGTCATCTGTACCGTCACAGAACCTACCGATGCCTTGATGCTGAAATTCCTCAGGAGTCAGAACTGAAGTAAACCGTCTAGCCTCCCCCGATGTGCACCTCCCCACCCCCCACAGCATCCTCCACAAAGCCCCCCGCAGGTCCACGGAAGGCAAGTCCCTCAGCCAAGGCCATGGATGCCTGCACCATCACAGTCTCTGTTATTTGACAAATTACCTGTCGGGGGATCTAAAACCCAGGGGGACAAAGGGAAAGCACCAGGGCAGAGGCCAGCCCTATGGGTGCTAGGCACATCTGCTTGCCCTGCGAGGCCACGCAAGAGGGGGATGAAGGAAGCCCACGTGACCGAAAGACAAGGAAGATGGAGGGAGACTTCGGTGTGAATGCATTTCCTAGCTCCAATCCAGACTAACCTACTATGAGACAGAAAGAAACAAAACAAACAAACACAAGACACCTCTCAAGTGAAATGACTAGAAGTTACCGTAAAGGAACAAAATGGTAAAGGGGACAAAGGGATGGAGAGTAACACCCCATGACAGGTAGAGCATGCAGGGGCACCTGTCAAAGGAAACTTTCCCGATAACTAGAGTGATGGCCTCCCTTTACTCAATCAATATTCAAGGTGTTATTCACCTCATGGATTTTAAACTTGGGTAATTAATAATTCTTTTCCACACCACCTCCAATGAGAAGACATGTGTAGCCTGTTAGAGTTGGAAGGATGCGATGAAAGACTTCATAAGAAATCATAGTTTTAGAAATGACAAAAACTGGCAGTCAGAAAATTAAAACGACTTGCCCAGGGTATCGGAGCGACCTGTTACTCCCACCCGAGACCACTTTCTATTCTACAAGAGCCTCAGAGAGGAGCGCACTGGGCTAACTACCTTGGTTCGCTCGGAGTCTTTTGGTTGTTGTTCCGTTCTTTGTTTCTATAGTACGTTCTTGAAAAAATGCAATAGAGGATTATGAAAAAGATAAAAAAAAATGTTGTGGCAGATAAAAATCAAAGCTCTAGAAACTCCCAAGTACTCAAATTTATCTTGGGCTTAAATTCCTAATCAGCTATTTCAACCATCCAAAATAGTACATACACAGAGACAGAGATAGATATAGAGATATAGATAGATAGAGACAGATAGAGATAGAGAGAGAATGAGATAGAGATACATAGGGATAGAGATAGAGAGAGAGAGGTAATATAGGTATATTTGAAGCATTCTATAATAAAAATTTGCAGTAGATTGGAAATAAAATAGTTAGACATATAGACACGATTTTGGACAAAGAATTCAAAATAATTAATGACCTCCGGCTTTCCAAAGCCATTGCTTTATTGCGGCAATGTGTCAAGTATTAGTGAAATGCTCATCTTGACTTATTGAATGCAGTGGATGTCATTTGCAATTGGATCCCTCAGGATCACCAACCTCTTGTTTCTTCACCAATTCCTCGCAGATTTCACTCAAATCTCAATTTCATTTGTTCGTTCTCACAAACCTTAATTTCTCTCCCACCTGCTGGAGCATGCCCAGTGCCCAGCTGCCTTCTAGCTCTCGTTTGGGGTGAGGCGAGTGAAATGGCGTTTCTCTGGCAGGTGATATTCTACAAATACCCATGAAACTCTAACTCAAAGGGATTCACATCCTGGAGGCCAGCACGGAAAAGCTTTCTGGCTACTTCTGTTAAATCTGGAAACTTATTTCACATGTGAACCCTGATTCGAGGGAATTAAGGAGACCCACATTCTGGCATCCGATCATCCACCGGGAATCTTTTTTTGGCCTTGAGCTATAGGTTTTTGCCTGGACAGAGCGTCTTAATAGTAGGCTGCTTGGCCGGGCTTAAAATAAAGGTTGGCAATCAATCAACGAAGGCACTCTCACCCTTCTGACTCAATGGAGATAAATGGCATAATCTATACAGACTTAGAGACTTAGGTTCCTGAGATGAGGGAGCCTCCTGCTAAGATCTAGAATTGGTTCATCTATTCATTGCTCCCCAAGATTGTGCATGATTACTAAGTGACAGATATTCTTCAGATCAATTTTTAAATGTCAATGAGCTAAATGCATGAGACTTTCAAAATATGTAGAATGTTCTTACTTTTATTATAGCTAAAGGGAGTAAATCTTCATTTTTTTTAACTGTACTAATAGAGTATTGTGTTTCCCAGTGACCTAGGCAAATGACCACACACCCATCCTTTAAAATTACCTTCTGTCGAAGAGCATGGACTTTAAAATCAGACTTCTGTACTAGTTCTTGCCTCTGACATTTGGCAGTTCTATGATTTCAGTTAAAAGACTTAATCAATGTTGTCTCATTGCTTTCAGGTTAATAACAGCCGCCTCAGAGGTAATGTGAGGAGTAAACGACATAATGTATACAGAACAACTAGCACCGGGTTCATCCAGTGTAGGCACTCAATAAATTAAAAAAAAAAAACTATTAGCAGTCATAGTTATATTCACAATTGTCATTTATACTTATTTTTTGCAAATAAAAATATGAATTGCAAGGAATAACTCCTTGTAACCTATTTATTAAAGAGAGCAAAGAGAAAAATCAGTGGTTAATTAGCTTATTTCTATCACTTATCTCATGGGATATTTAACATTTTGGTTTCAAATACATAAATGGAATAACTACTCGATGGTCCAGCTTCCTACTCTTCTTTTATAACATGAACACCACGTGGGATTTCTTTTTTTACGTATCCAAGACCAAACAGGAATCCTCCTGTCTCTGCAGGTTTTAACAGGTCTCTGACTTTTCCCCACTTATTTAAATAATCGTTCCCTGTAACTTACAATGGCTCCATTTCTCTCTGCCACCCATCATGTTTCAACAAAGCACCATTCACTTTTCTTTCTTTCTTTCTTTCCTTTTTTCTTTCTTTCTTTCTTTCTCTTTCTTTCTTTCTTTCTTTCTTTTCTTCTTTCTTTCTTCTCTTTCTTTCTTTCTTTTCTTTCTTTCTTTCTTTCTTTCTTTCTTTCTTTCTTTCTTTCTTTCTTTCTTTCTTTCTTTCTTTCTTTCTTTTCCTTCCTTCCTTCCTTCCTTCCTTCCTTCCTTCCTTCCTTCCTTCCTTCCTTCCTTCCTTCCTTCTTTCTTCCTTTCCTTTCCTTTCCTTTCCTTTCCTTTCCTTTCCTTTCCTTTCCTTTCCTTTCCTTTCCGTCCTTCCTCCCTCCATTTTCTTCCCTTCAAAGAGCTCAGTGATTCTTGGGCTTTGACTGTTGCCTTAGGCTTATGATTCTCATGCCTTGACATCCAATCAGTCCACTTGGTGTTGCAACCACAGCTGCCTATTGAATGTCCAGTTGAGCAACGCCCACGTCTCAAGCTAAATGAGCCTAAGTTCTAGGGCTGCCACCTGACCTTCCTGGTAGCTCTCCTGAAACTTTCTCCCAGGAAGGCAGGTCAGGTTCTTTCATTCACTTATTTCTTTACACAGCCTGGATTTGGTTGGTGGCCAATCGCTGTCCACTCATCTGAACATTTGCCTCATACTCTACCAGTATCCTAGCTCACTTACCCATTATCTAAAAATGGAATGTCTACCTTTTCGTGATCTGGACCCCACTTGTATGGCTAAGGCAAGCCAAGGGGGAGATCAATCACCCGTACCATAAAGCCTGTAATAAAAATAGTATCCTATGGCTGGCTAAGGTAAGAGATACATCCATGTAAGAACATCTGAAACAGGACATCCAGGAAATCTGAAAGGCACCAAGCTTATAACCAAAAAAAATCTAGTTGAACATCAGATATGACAGGAGCATAAACAAAAATGAAGGACCACCGATAAGCTCGGCATAAGAGCCCCCAAAATGCTCTGTAAACTAGGATGTGCCAAGAGGTACAGAAGAGGACCTGCATTGCAAGACACTAATGCAAACCCCTCATACGTTCTGCTAAACCATAATGAAGAACAATGCAGGGACGTATCCCGTGTCCCACATGTAGACAGTGGATTTCTGACGGGTTAGAAGTATACAATTTGAGCATATAAGAATTCACTATTATTTAAAATTTATGTAGAAGCATGTCTACTCATATAGATAAATGTTAATTAATTAGGAACTCTAATAGAAACGGGGTGCCTGGGTGGCTCAGTGAGTTGAGTTTGTCTTCATCTCAGGGCATGACCTCAGGGTCCCGGGATCAAGCCCCACATCAGGCTCCCTGCTCCATTGGGGGGTCTGCTTCTCCCTCTCCTTCTGCCCTGCCCCTTCCCACTCATGTGCGCTCCCTCTGTCTCATATAAATAAATAAAATCTTAAAAAAAAAGAATTCTAGTAGAAGAATATTCCAAATTAGCACCTATAATTTGGTTCTACTCTATAATATCTCTGCCTTCATTTGTTTCGTGTTTATAACCATGCCGTAGCCAAGTTCCAGTGAGTTTGTTATAGTCTGATAGGAAAAGCATTGGAAGCAGATATATGGAAATCATGTCACTTTTTATTCACTACAAGCCTATTAGATAAAAAGACCTTTAACAATATTTTTGCTGACTATAGAATTCTGGTTTGATTGTTTTCTTTCAGCCCTTGATAAATGCTGTTCCACTTCCTTCTCCCACCAGAGTTTCTGATGAGGAACTGTCACTACAATTCTTATTTCCCTATAGACGATCCATTGTGTCTGCCTGGCTTCCTTCAGGAGATTTTCTCTTTGCCTTTAGTCTCCAGAAACCCTACCATGAGGTTCCTTGTTGTGTATTTCTTTGGGTTTCTGGTATTTGGGGCTCACTTAACAGTTTGGATCAGTTAGGTGTACATATTTTGCCAAATTTGGGAGGCTGTAGGTCATCCCTCTTCAAGCACTTTGTCAGCCTCTCCATCTTTCTGCTCTTCTTCTGGGACCCTGATGATACACAGGCCAGGTCATTTGTTACAGCTGCATGGTCCTGGAGGCTCAGTCCATGGTCCCTCGTCCATGATCCGGGAGGCTCATTACATGGTCCTGGAGGCTCAGTCCATGGTCCCTCGTCATGGTCCTGGAGGCTCAGTCCATGGTCCCTCGTCCATGGTCCTGGAGGCTCAGTCCATGGTCTGGGAGGCTCAGTCCATGGTCCCTCGTCCATGGTCCTGGAGGCTCAGTACATAGTCCTGGAAGCTCAGTCCATGGTCCTGGAGGCTCAGTCCATGGTCTGGAAGGCTCAGTCTATGGTCCCTTGTCCATGGTCTGGGAGGCTCAGTACGTGGTCCTGGAAGCTTAGTCCATGGTCCTGGAGGCTCAGTCCATGGTCTGGGAGGCTCAGTCCATGGTCCCTCGTCCATGGTCCTGGAGGCTCAGTACATAGTCCTGGAAGCTCAGTCCATGGTCCTGGAGGCTCAGTCCATGGTCTGGAAGGCTCAGTCTATGGTCCCTTGTCCATGGTCTGGGAGGCTCAGTACGTGGTCCTGGAAGCTTAGTCCATGGTCCTGGAGGCTCAGTCCATGGTCTGGGAGGCTCAGTCCATGGTCCCTCATCCATGATCCAGGAGGCTCAGTATGTGGTCCTGGAAGCTCAGTCCATCGTCCTGGAGGCTTAGTCCATGGTCTGGGAGGTTCAGTCCATTGTCTGGGAGGCTGAGTCTATGGTCTTGGAGGCTGAGTCCTTGGTCCGGGAGGCTGAGTCCATGGTCTGGGAGGCTTAGTCTGTGGTCTGGGAGACTCAGCCCATGGTCTGGGAGGCTGTTAATTTCTTCTTAAGAATATTTTCTCCCTGTTTTTCAAAGTGGGTAATTTCTATCATTCTACCTTAGATTCAGAGGAGAGAAGTACTTTCTTCTGTCCTCCCTATTTTGCTGTTGGGTCCATCTACTGAGGTTGTTTTTTTTTTTTTATCTCAGTTATTGTATTTTTTAGTTCTAATCATCCCATGTGGTTATACTTTGTATCTATTAATTCTTTGATGAGACTTTTTATTTTTTAATTGTGTATACAGACTCATAGGCATGATCTAATAAAGTGCTCATCTACACTGTAGTTGTCGATGATGCCTACTTTAGACTCGGGCAGCATCCTAGCATCTGTGTCCTCTTGGCTTTGCTTCTATTGACTATCTCCTCTCATTTAGTCTGATACCTTTCCATTTCTTGGTGTGATGGGTGATATCGCATTAACACCTGGACATTGGGGCATTATATCATTCATACGACTGGCACTTGTTTAACCTTCTGTTTTTCTAAGGCTTTTCTAACATCCCTCTACTTGGTAGAGAGGTCCCATCTCTACCTCCAGTGGGGGTGGGAGTCCAGATGATTGAGGTCCCTGCTGGGCAAGGTGGGAAGTCCAGCTTGCCTCCAGGTCTCCACTGATACTTCCCTGGATGGGAGAGTAGAGGGAACTTCTTTACTGCCTCCCATGTGGTCCCCACTGACACGGAGAGGGATGATTTTGTCACAGTGGAGGAATAGTGACAGTTCTGAGTCCCAAATACGTGTTCTCTAATACTACCCAGCACAGGCAGTTGAGGGCAGCTCATCAGCCCCAGGTAGGGTGGGATCCACTTTCCCAGGAAGATTCCCTGATGCTGCGTTACAGCCTCTGTAAGGTTTGGAAGGAGAATGGTTACATGAAATATTTCCTGTATGGTCTGGCTTTCCCTTCCCTTTCCTTCCAGCAGAGAGAGAAGGTTTCTCTTGAAAATTTGTTGCTGTTGTTGCTGCCTGTGCCCATTGGTGTTTCAAGGTGATGAGCTTCCCCAGCGTCCTGCTGGGGATTCAAGGCAGTAAAGACAACCCTCAAGTGTCACCATTGGGTCTTCCTTGTGTTCTAAGGCCTAAGCCAGCCTACCATATTGTCTCCATTTTTCAGAGTTTTCTTACAGTTGCTTTTTTAATATAATTTCCAAGGATTTTAGTTATACTTAGAAGGTAAAGTAGAGAAAAGAACATCTGCTTCATCTTCCTGGAAGTGGAAGTTGGAACATCCTTTTAAAAATATTGTTCTAGGCCGGAAAAGAAAGGGTTTGGGGATGGACTGATGATGTCGGCCGCGAGAGACATGAAGAAGCCCAGGGGCCGTGGGGCCTGGAACAGCTGACCACCTCAGCCTGCTGCCTCTATTCCACTTACCTGCTACCTCTTACCTCAGTGGTGCCCGGAGACCACCTTCCTCATGGTATAAAAGTCCTCAGAGGACGGACGGTCCATACAGGTTTTCATCTCTCCCACTTCCTTTAATATCACGGCTCTCAATAAGTGTGTGTTAACTTTATTTATGGGAAATGATATCATACTATCAAAGGTATAATGTCAAGATTTCTCAAAAACTACCGCTGCACAGAATTTCAGTATATGGATTTATTAAGTTCATGATCTGAGCAACCAACTGTAAGAAAATGTCTCCCTTTAAGTTTGCAATGTACAAGTACTCTATCTCGATTCTGAATGTTTTAACTGGCCACATCATGTTGATGAAAATGATAAATCTTAAAATTACGGTCTGTAACTCCTATGAAATTCATTTTTTCTGATGAAATTCTATTTAGGCATTTTTTGTTATTTTCAAGGATGTGTAGAATTTTATTTTCACTAAGATTTTCTCTAGAATCATTGATATAGATACTTATAAAGGAGTTCTTTTTGGATGAGGAATTATCCTGTGGTTTCTATGTGTTTTCCTGAAGGTTAGGAAACTAAACTTACATGCATCCCCTAATAACTTATCTAGTTACTCAGACATTCATAGAGATTATCTGTAAAATTCTAAATCCTTAAATTTGTTAAAGTTCTGAATAAACTTGGCCATATTTTGTGACGAGTTTCAGGTTATTCCAAACGGCCATTATTTTGTCAGTGACAAACGTCGGATCTCTTCCCAAGAAGAAATATTCCCCACTTTGATAGCATTCAACCTGACCTAATGAGCATTTCTGCATTTCTGTGAAATAGATAAGATAAATATAATTATTCTTAATATATGATGAATGCACAGGCTTTTTGGGGAGATGGGTTTGGGGATCAGCAGTGGTGCCCCACCCCACACAATGTTTAGTAGGGTGGACAGTTTTGACTCTGGGCAAATATAGCTACAGAAACAATCTAGCATTGTTCACTGGGAGCATTTGGGACGCATCTAAGATATATTTTGCACATCCTGACAACCAATGAACAGGAACAATCTGTTCTTTCACTCACTTGACAGCATTTATCATCTACTGCGTGCCAGGGTGAGTACAAAGCACGGTGTAAACAGTGGATACAACCGAGCTTTTCCTTTTCCTCTTGAACCTTAGGGCCTACGAGCGAGATTTTACTACTACTGGATGAGACAGATTGGCTCAGAAACAAATATACAATTATGGATTGTAAAAACTGTAATTAGTGTCACAAAGAGACAGAACAAGGTGCTCAGAGAATAAATAAAACGAGGAATGTTATTTAAAGTAGGGCCGGCGGGACCTCAGTTAAAGCCTCAGTATAAAAGCACTCGGGCTCAGGCCAGGGGTCCCGGAAATATCTTTATGGAGGGGAGGAGGCCTTACCTGAGGCAGGAAAGCACTGATTGGAAGGCTAAGGGGGGGTGGGGGAATTGGAGGTCGGGGGGGCATCTAAAGTGAGGTAAGTAGAGAAGGCGTTATTGAGAGATACGGTCAAGAGTCTGGATTTTATGCTACATACTTCAGGACACTGTGAGGCTTTCAGCTGGGCAGTACACAAACCCATCTGTGTCTCAGTGAGGCCGTTCCCACCACTGCCACTGTTTATAATTCTACCCAGAAGCTTCCTCGACACAGTCAAGAGAACTGTGCCTGCGATTCCATCCACGCCTCCTGCCACCCTGTTGCAGAGTCTCTTCCCAAATGGCCACAACATGAAATAGAGGACAGGAGAGTACAGGCAGGTCTCTGCCTCCCTCTTACAGGCACAGTTAGGATTTGCCCGGGGTGCTCCATGTGACCTAGAGCAGCAACATGGCCTCCGACTCCTAACACTCCACTACTTTAAATGTCAACACAAAATTATTTTGTTTAATAAATAATTTAAAATACAGTCAAATGTCTGCATAGCCATTAACAGGTTCTGTGATCTTGTCATGGGGTCCAGGTCTCCACTAGCTCAAAATGGTCAAACATCTCTTTAGCTTTCCCATGAGTAAAATCAAGTTTCTTGATTGGCCAGGATCTTCAAATTATGGATGTTCCAATAATCATTCAAACAAACACACGGCTTTTTCATGGCGGGTTTGATGAGGAGCACCAGTAAAAAATGACATTTGAGTAGATAATTCTGCTCGGGAATGTATCTTTGTAATGAACACTTGACTACCCCAGCAATTTCTTTAGGACTTCCCACGTGACTCACACCTGCCAGGGACAGTGTGGGATTCAATCAGTGATCCCTGCGTCCCTCCGCTGATGGATGAGAGGAGAGCACATCCTTGACTTGATGAGTTTACAGGCATGGATGCTGCAAGCCGGTGTACCAGCATTTTGAGTTTGGTTAACAGATTTATTGGATCCTAACTTTCTCCATCAACTCCACATAGCCAGTGATTTTGAGTAGTGACACAGGTGATACACAAAATTAATAAATAAATTCACATTTAAAACAATATTTAACAAGGAGTAAAATATGGTTCAAGAATTCCTGCATCAGGGACACCTGGTTGGCTCAGGGGTAGAGCGCCTGCCTTCGGCTCAGAGCACGACCCTGGGGTCCTGGGATCAAGTCCCGCATTGGGCTCCCTGCATGGAGCCTGCTTCTGCCTCTGCCTGTGTCTCTCGTGAATAAATAAATAAAGTCTCTTAAAAAATTCTTGCATCTAAAAGTATGTACCATTATTGTCAACATCTTTTTTTTTTAATGTCAATATCTTCTAAATGAAATGTCACCACCATTTTCGGTGTGTTGAGAATTGTCACACAATGCAGTCATACGGAGAGGATGGCACCCCTCTACTGGTAACTTTTATTTCATGCAATCAGTCCAGGAGAACCTTTCAGTGCACACTGAGCATTGCTAGGTTGGGACAGGGGGGCATATTTTTTTAGACCCAAAGCAAATCTAGGTATGCTGTGTCGTGTGAGCTTCACACCTGGCACCAACTGTGGGCGTTGGTGTGGGCACATTATCACAAGTGCACATGTCAAGGTGGAATTAAAGCTTTGTGTGATGATTTCACATTGACTTCTCTTTAAAAATCTATAGGTAAAAGGATGGAATATTTGAAAGAACATGGATTCAGGGACGGGAAGTCTGATTCTGTTGATTTATGACTTAGAAAATCTACCTGATTCGTAGAAGCTTTGGATTCCTTATCTGTAGAATAAGAACCATCGTGTCTCCTCATAAGGATAACCTTGGCAGAACGGATGTTCTAATGCACAGAGTGAAATATCTGGTATGTGTTCGACTCTAAACAAATGGTCAACTTTATTATTTTGCCATAAAAAATAATCTTCCTTCAGATTTAATATAGAGGAAAGCATTCCTTGACTCTAGAGTGGAGCCAACTGACAACACAAAAGGCATTGACGGACATTTTTCCTTTCATTATGCAGAGTGAAGAAACAAGTAACCATCGACCTCTCAGGCCTGGTCTGTCCCTGTCTGGAGAGATTAGGTGGCACTGGGCTGACTGTGCGGACGGACGGTTAGCACTGGTCAGGCCATCAGTGCCTCTCCAGTGACCCGAGAACTAGGACAGATCCAGACCTGCTAAAAGCACTGAGCACGGGGGCGGCTGGGGGGTCACTCTGTGAAACGTCCGCCTTTGGCTCAGGTCAGGGTCTCAGGGTCCTGGGATCGAGTTCCGCGTCAGTCTCCCTGCTCAGCAGAGTCTGCTTCTCCCTCTCCCCCTGCCCTTCTCCTGGCTCCTGTTCTCTCTCTCTCTCTCTCTCAAATAAATAAAATACCTTAAAGAGAAAGCACTGAGCACAGGATGCAGATGACCACATGCACAGTGAGGTGGTAGAGACAGATGATGCCATTAGGAAGTCTCTAATTTCAAAAAACATCATCTCCTTTATTAGTATAATCTGGGCAGCACCCGCTCCTGAGGGCCTGGACAGAACAAAAAGGCAGAGGAAGAGTGAATTTGCTCCTTGTGCTAAAGCTGAGATGGCAGTTTTCTCTTGCCCTCAGGTAGGGGCTCTCCTGGTTGTCAGCCTTGGGATTCTGACCAGGACTTACACGCCACTGCCCTCCTGCCCTGCTGCACTGTTTTCCCTGGTGTGGGGCCTATGGACTTGGAATGAATCACACCATGGATTTTCCTGGTTCTCCGGCATGCGGACAGCACACCCTGGGCTTCTTGGTCTCTATAATCATGTACATCAATAGCTCTAATAAATCCCATGAAGGCTCTCTACGTGTACTCTGTGAGTTCTGCTCCCCCCCGGAACCCTGACTACTACAACCACGAAGGGAAGTGAGCATTAGACATGTTACGCAAATTGCCCAGATTCTGATAACAAGCAAATGGCTAGGGATCTGAGAGTAGCTGATGCCAAAGTGTGCCTGTCAGCCACTGTCCCATTGTCACCAAGGTGGCACCTTCTATATTTCACTATAGTCATATTTTCTAAGTGTGACCACCAGCAATGAATAAATACATGCATAAACTACTTACAAATACATTTTTAAAATATAATTCTGAAAATATAAATGTCACATTGAATTGAGCATTGATGGTAATATTTCTGGACCCTTCACTATTAGTATTATTTTAATTCTCTTTGCCTTCTCTGATTTCCCAAGTACTTCTTAGAATGACTGGATACTAAGCAGTACCCACATGATGCTTAGTCAGCACCTAATATATCACTGACACTGTGCTGAAGGCTGACCTAGGCAATAATGGTAAGACAGTAGGTAAAGGACCAGAATGATTGGGAGGCCATGGACCTAACCTGTCATACTGTCTTCATCCATCCACTGGGGACAGGGGCCATGTCCAACACTCAAAGTAGAGTATACACTAGCATAAAAAATATCCTTCTATTTGTTTTGAGGGACAAATAAGCACATTTCTGAGAATGAGGGCAGACAGAGGGAAGTAATGATTTGTGTTTACAGACCTTAAAAGCAAACAGATGGACACTGTTTAAAAAAAAAAAAAAAAAAGAAAGGCAGTTCTGAACTGGAAAATGCAGGATAACAGGATTCAGCAAAGAAGTATCTTGAGCTGTTCTAAACCTCTTGAACGTATTTAGCACCTCATGGCCCATGGAAGAAGAAAAAAAGAAAACATTAATTCGAAGGAAACAAAAAAACCTGTAGAAGGAAGGTGATCCAGTAGGCCTACATCTAAATGGCTAATTACAAGGAAAGGCTCTGACTTGGCAAGCAAGGCTGGCTTGGGGCAAACCCACAGCTTATGCAAGGCTGTAGGGGGGTAGCTGACTTCTGCTCATCCACTTCCAGAAAGTTGTAGGAAGGCACACGTGCGAATGTCATTAAAAAACTCCAAAGGGAGGTCATTTCTTATTAATATAAAACAAAGTACCAATAAAAAGCAAGTACCTAGAGAGAAAAAGCTGAAGGAAGGGAAATTGCCACTCGAATGTGTTATATGCAAAGTCACAGAACTTAGTCTCTCACGTTTCAAGAGATCTTACCAAACATTGCATCCATCCAGCATCAAAGGAACTCACGCAAGGAACTCATGCAAGTCCCAGGTGCACTTTACTTAGGGCTGGTCTTCATGGGAATCAGTATTTTGGGGCCATCTTTGTCTAGTCTGGTGAGGGGGAGGAAGTCATGAGAAGATCATGTTTTAACATTAATCAACACAGGTACACATGCTGGTTCTGATCACGGACAATCCACTTTACCTATTTCAGCCTGAGATTCACCACCTGCCAATAAGACTAGTAAAATCTCTTCTATGGTTGCCTAGCCACCGAGTAAGGTTAGTTAGGGAACATTAAGCATGGCTGCACACGAACCAACTAACGCTGGTCAGTTGTCCTCTTCTTTCCTTTACAAGAGAGGAAATGGAGCAGCAAAGAGAGACCAAGTTCCCTAGTGAATGGCACATGATTAAATGTGTTTCTAGCAAAACTAATGCTATGGGGTCTAATAAGTTCTACTGACCTGAAATTTTGGCTATGTTTTATTAAAAAAAAATAAAAACACAGAAAATAAAGAAGAAATAAACATGGAATATAAATAGAGAAGGCTGTTAGGAGTGTCAGGGCAGAGCTACAGGAAGAGGGTGCTCGGAACAAGAGTCATGCTTACTTTCCCACAGTTAGAAATTCAAAACCATCCCACATTTCTGTAAGAAAAGTTTTATTGGTTCTTTCAGAAAACATAATTAAAATTCCTTAGAAATATCCAACATGAATTTAAGCAACTACTAACTTGAAAGATCAATAAAGTGGGCACTCAAGACAAATTAGGGTCTTTGTCTCAGAATCAAGGACCAGAAAGCTTCTTCCCCTTTTTTTTTTCCTTTTATGACCAAGATGTTAACATGTAGAAGGGAAAAAAATGAGAACAAAACCTTAAAAACAAAATCTGCTCTATCCATGCTAAAAGATATTATTATAGGTGTCTGCTCATGCATTTATTCTCCAGTGACTTACACTAACCTTTTATTTAGTGAGAAAGTAAATAAATGAATGTGGTTAGGGCTAGACGAATTTCCCTAAAGAGGTAAGAGACTCAGAAATTCTGTTCAGAAACCAAGCAAATAGTGTGTCTGCCATTACATGGGAAAAAAAAGAAAAAGAAATATAGATAGATGATAGATAGATAGATAGATAGATAGATAGATAGATAGATGATATAAGTAATAAAGAGATGGAGAAAGATGATAGACAGGTACATACATAGGTAGGTAGGTAGGTAGGTAGATAGCCAGCCAGCCAGCCTACAAAATATCCTATAAGGGTTTCATCAAAATATGAAAGGAAAATTAGGAGTGAACTAAAACTCATCAATAAATTACAAGTATTAATAAAGCTGAGAAACTAGATTCCTTGATAATAGTAGGAAAGCAATAGACATAATACAATTTGAGTCTGAGGGACCACTGTTGAAAGAAAATGATTGAAGATTATAGTTTCTATGTGTTTAGAGGCTATCACCTACTACCTGGCCAAATCGTTTCTCCTAACACTAAGTGAACTATATGAACATTGGCAAATGACTCTTCAGCAATTTAAATTAAATTTTAATAGTATTATGCAGATTCTCTAACTGTATTCTTGAAGGCTGATTACTAAAATTGCCCATAGTCAATGCAAAGATGCATTGGATTGTGGACAACTGCCTGTTTTCTAAGGGCTTCTGGTTCTAGCTCTCTTATACAATCTTGGTGCTTAAAGTTCATTTTCACTAATGGCACTACTACAACAGATAATGAAATGAAGCTTCCTAATACTTAGAACCTAGCGATTAATTAAGAATTGGAATTTGAATGTATCAAATGAACAACTTCTTGACAATCCAGTCTTGTGGTTCACTTGAAGCTCAGTCTTGGCCAGACGGAGAACGAGGTGACACAGAGGAAGATATAATCAATCAGTGACAAATCTAAAATTTAAATTTGTTTTTTTTGCTGACTTTTCCATAGGGAATTGAACAAACTAAGCAGCCAATGCAAAGTCATTCTGGAAGTAGATGGGGTATAAATGAATCAACTACATTTATAAAGTAGACTCTGGGGGCACTCCAACCCTTGATTAATCATGGTTCTCTCCTGTTCTTTTGTCCTAATTTCTGGAGAAGTTCAAATGAAAATATCCAAGAACATAGTAGCTTTAGTAAGACAATAATCATCAGTTTTTCAAAAATAGGATACAACGATATCTGTCAAATGGTTCTGTAGATTGCATATGGACTGAAATCTGATCATAATTCCAGCAGAGTCCTTTGACATCGGCTTCAAGGATAAAGAGGACGATATTACCACTCTGATAACTGCATGTAATGGAGGCTCCAGAGAGAACAGAAAATGAGCTGCCCAATTGGAAACTCATATTTAAATCTATTTCCCCCAAATGCCTCCGGCATCACAAATATGTGGAATGAAAAGCCAGTCACTTGCAGCTGAGGTGAAATCATTACTTTCAATTTCTGTTGTCAACCTCAGGAGGAGGTTCTACTTGGGATGATTTGAGGGTGTCATTAGTTATTAACAGAGAGGTATGAACCAACAAAAATCCACAAAGGTTTTCAGAGCTTGACTAATTTACCCCATCTCCTTCAATCTCTGCTCTCTTGCTCACCATGTGTCCAATGGTAAGCCGCGTGCCTGGCATAGAAGGAGCTCAATACAAATCATCCGAGGAACGAATGGGCTCTGTCCTTCTCTACAAGATCTCTTCAAGCATCGACTAGTCACTCAGCAAACAATTTCCCCTCCCAGAACACATATAGAAAGAGAGAGATTATTGGTTTTCTCTCATCTGCTAGTTGAGAGAATTTCTGCCCAATTCCTTCAGCCTCTGTGACCCCCAAATCCTCATCTTTAACTTCAATGACTCCCTGTTCCAAACCTAGTTGTGTATAACAGGCCACCAGAGCTTCTACTTGGTCTCATTGATCTTTCAGGTTGAAAGAGATGGTGTAGGTCACTGAAGCAATCCTTATTTTCCAAATGAAAAATTGAGGTCCAGAGACACGGCATGAAGCTTTTACAGGTTCACACAAATCTTTAAGAGTAAATTGAGAATCAGAATTTAAATCTCAATCTATCACTTTAAAATTAGTTCAAATATCCTCTTTTATATGTATAAATAAATGTATATTTATAAATGTATAAATATAACTGTAGTTATATGTGTAATGTATATGTATACAATATGCCATAGCAATGTTACATTACAGATTTTATTATGTAATATTACTATAGCGAGGAGGATGAGTTCACATGCTCACTTTGATAATATTAATGTAATAATGTCAAACAACATTCTTCAATTAGTATTACATCATAATGCATTATAATTATGTTAGGTCAATAAATATGTCATACAACAAACACTACAGTAAACATTCTGTTTTGATAATTATAAGATCTTATATGAAAAGTCAATGTTTGATCATATTTTATATCTTTCTCTACAGCTTTCCTCTTTCATTCCATAGGTTTAAGCTCTACCTAAACCATCTCATTGAATCTTCAGACTAAGAACTTGTGGCCATATTATTATCTGCATTTTAAGTGGGGACATTGATGTCTAAAAACCATAAGGATTTTCCCAAAGGTCAGTCAGTGAGGGGTCAAATCAGCCCACAGTGCTCAATGTCTCACTGAAGTTTATGCTCTTTCAACTTCCATTGCAATGGCCTTTTTCACTGTGATAAATAACATAAAATATTTTGTGACTTCCTTTTCCCCAATATTTCTTTCCAGGAAAAAACTCTCATGGCCTGTGTCACTAATGTCTCCAGCTTTTCATAGTTTGAAAATCACCTTCCCATTATTTTATGCCATTAACTTAAAAAAAAATCTCTCACTTTGCTGCCTAGCATCATGCTTATTTGCTTCTTATTGAACCGTAAGACTTTTACAGTGTCTTCAAGATTTGTAGGATTCATAACAGAATATCCCCACTATTGACATCATGGAAGCTACAGAACAGGCCATCGTGGTGTGATTCCCACTGATGATCAACAGTGCTCGTCTATACAAATCCATGTGTGTATGTATGCAATTTCCTGTTTGAAGTTCATTAAAAATATATTTCTAACACATTTCTCAAAATAAAAGTTCAGGCCATATCCACAACAATAATCTTCAACGTGAGATGGCATTATCTCTCAAAAAATCCAAATTTAGAAATTAAAAAGAAAAACCCACAATACCCACTCCCTGTTTGAGGAGCTACATCTTCCTGGAAAATGAATCTTCACCACCATCTGTCAATGGCTTTGCGAGCACAGATGCAGATGACATCAAAACAACCTCAGTGGAGACACTCCATCTGAACTCTCTCACGTGGAGTTCATTGCAAATGTGTTATTTCTTATATTTATAACTGGCCGTCAAATGTGCTCTATTATAGAGGCAGCATCTAACTCAAAATAGAGCACCATATGCACAAGATCGTGGGTTCCAGTTTCCCTCTCATCTGACCTCCATTGTTTTCCTTCCCATGACGTTTGGAAGTAACTCTTCCAGCAAACGAAATGCCATTGTGTGAGCTACTAGCCTGTTAGAAATTGGTAGAGTAATTATTCTCAAGATGATGTGTTCGATAGCCAGTGCTCTTATAAATTATTTTTAAAAGAAAATCACCAGTGATACGTAGCAGCAGAGTCAAGAACACGAGTGGACTTCAGAGTCAAAGTCTCAGGGCATTGAAGACCACTCCGTCCCCATTCCACGTCTGCAGAACCAAGATCGATCTTTCCTCTGTTCCTGCAGACCCAAACTGTCATAATTAGAGGTGAGACGGTTTGCTTCTAAGCTTTTCCACGGAAGAGTCCAATTTAATAACGTTCTCTATTAGTCTGACCCAACTAGGAATATGGAACCAGGGAATATATCAAACTAATCCACAAAACAAACACCCCACACTAAAATCAACAAAGGAGATTTGACAGTTAATTATAACTGCCTAAGAAGGGAAGGCTAAGAATGAGCTTTTTAACATTAAAAAATCAATCACAGGATAAATTCATATGCCAAGAACGCATAATTTTAAAGGAAAATGCATTAACGTGGGCTAGAGAAAGTTAGTTCACTCAGCAAACCTTCACCGCGGCCAAAACGCGTTTGAAGAACGCAGTTCCTGGGGTGGACACTTACGTACGTGTGCCCAGAATTTTTCAGGCCAAATTGAAAAACTATTGGAATAACCTCAAATGTTTCATCTGTGGGTCTCTTTCTAACAGTGTCCTAGTTTTGATTGGGATCAGAAAGGCAGATGTGGCGGAGAAAGGCTGCCAAGAACCTGACCTTCTATCCGCACGCTGGTGAAGCCCTGAGGAGCTTCAGTTTCAATGCACAGAATTACCCGGGTGGGCCCACGTTTCCGAAGAGCTGTTACTTTCTAGGCCTTTTTTTTTTTTTAATTGTTATTAAAAGAAATAGAAGGCAGAGGGTGGACTTGGCAGGATTCGGTCCCTGGGAAGACTTGGAGGGTGGGAGGCGCCAACGCCTGAGGAGCCTGGGCTGAAGAAGGGGGCAGGGGTGACGCGTGGTGGAGGGAGGTGGCCTCCGGAGTGTCTCCTCAGGCTGCCCCGCGAGCGTGCCCCACGCGGAGCCTTCCACAACAGACACGCACCATCCGGCTGGAGGGCAGGTGTTGGAAGGCCTGGCTCCTGCTGGGGAGCATGAGGAAGCAGGTGTCGCGGGCCCATCCCCGTGCCTGGTACAGGGCCACTGGCAGCCTGTGTCCTCTCCGCGTGGGCTTCCCTCTGTCCCAATTTCCTCTTCTTAAGGGACCGCGGTCACATTGCATTCAGAGTCCACCCTAACCACTGTGTCGCAACTCGCTTGCTTCGGCAAACACCCTCTATCCAAATACGGTCACATCATAAGGGCTGGGGACTGGGCTCCCAAGCATCTTTTTTTTTTTTTTTTTTTTTTTTGGTGGGGGGCACACTGCGGGCCATGGCAGCCCGTAGCGATAAGAAGACCCCGCGTCCCACTGTCCAGAGTCACACACCTGGCCACGGGGCACTAGGAGCTCCGTGCCCAAGGCCCAGGGATGCTCCCAGTTGCAGAAGCTGCTCCGATAATCGTCCCATATTTGAAAGCTGGAGACCGCACCACCAGGGGCCTCACTCTGAGCTGTTCCTCTCCAGCAACTGTGACACGGACCTTATTAAGGAAGGCAATCGATGAGGTGGGGGGACCGTACTTATTTACTGATAAGGTGATATCAACGACAATTGTGGTCGGGGGGCTGTGCAAAATGCTGGGGATGCCGATATAAGACATCTCTGTCTTTTGGAAAGGAGATTCTTAACACGCGTTCCCTAGATTGCTGCATCGAGGTTGTCCAGCATGTTCCTTAACCGCGGGTTCCAGACTCTTCGGGACCTGCCAGCCCAGAGCTGGAGACTGGAGACCTGGGAGGCAGCGAGTCGGGGTCTCCTTCTTTTCAAGACTTTATTTATTCATGAGAGACCCAGAGACAGAGGCAGAGGCCCAGGCCGAGGGAGAAGCAGGATCCCTGTGGGGAGCCGGATGTGGGACTCGATCCTGGGGCCCCGGGCCGGAGGCAGGTGCCCAACCACGGAGCCCCCGGGCGCCCCAGGGTCTCCTTCTTTAGCAAGGGCTGCGGGCGGCTCCCGGGAGCCTCGGAAGTCGGAAGCAGTGGTCTCGGAGAAGCAGCCGCCGGACGCCCGGACAGAGCAGAGGGCAGGTGCCGAGGCCCAGTGTCCGTGGGGCCCGGCGGCGAGGAGGGGCCCGGAGGCAGGTCCGGGCCTGTGCCCACCCCCACTACTTGCTGACCCCGGGCCGGGCCGGCGCCGTCCTCCCAAGCTTGGCCCCCAGCCGCCCCCACCCACAGCCACAGGGAGCTGCGCTCTGGAGCTCCAAGCACCTGTCGATCCGGCGGGATGGCTGGTCACCCGGCTCTTTCACGGAGACCAGGCGGCCCTTGGAGGTCACCCCACAGGGCACTATGGGGTCCTGGCTCCTCCTTGCCTGTAACTGATCGAGGAGCAGTGTCCCCTGCTGGGTTCTGGGGGTGCTGCCCTCTGTGCCGGCGGTGCCCGACTCCCCACCCCAATGCTCCCGGTGGGCGGGGGACACACATGGCCCTGTCGGCTGGTTTCTGGAGATACTCCAGGTCACAATCGTTTCCCCACGTGAAGCACAAGAACTGCACCCCAGGAGGTCTCCTGTTTGCAAGACACCCGCCTGACCTTGACCCGGTGCCGTAGGCACAGGACGCTGGGTTCTCGTAGGACGCACGACCGCGGGGATATTTTGTAGTTCCTGAGTTCCTGGCCCAGGAAGGTCAAAGGCTCGTCCAACAGCTGCTATGACACGAGAGCACCCGCCACTGCTCTATCGTCACCGCAGCCAGACGCACACGGAGAGCGTGGAGCTCTGTGATGCGCAGCCCGCGCCCGCCGTGGGCACAGAAACGCAGTCTGCATCTGGGGAATCAACGAACTCCGGGAAAAGCACGCGTCGTCCCCAGAATGCCTGCGATACCACTTGCAAACCAGAAGCTGACTGGTCCTGGCTGGACTGCAATCTGCATTCTGGTCTGCTCCGGGCACATCACCCAGGGCAGAGGTCAGCAGGCCACGACCCCAGGGTCAGAACCGCTGGCTCACCAACTAAGAGTGGCTCAACTGAAAGGCTCGTAAACAATGTAAAACTGGAGAAAATGTGAATCTAGAAATGACTCACGAAGACTGAACTATTTTTATTACCTGGCCTTATCCAGGACAGTTTGCTGCTGCCTCATTCTGAGTATCATGAAAAATAAGGTAAATCGCCCCCCAGCTTGGTTACTTCGATGTTACTCACTTTAATTAGACATTCCTCAAGTCTCTGCTTGAAAGCAGGTGGACGGGTGCTCACCGAACACGCTCGCGGACGGAAACAGGTTCGTGTCGTGTAAGACTTGCTTTTCCGTCGGGTGCCCCCCGGGTCCCCGTTCTGTGGTCAAGCTTTGGTGTCCTATTTTTCACTCACTCCTTCATGGGACACGGTAGGGGAGGATTCTTGTCCCCGCATCCGCATGAGGAAGCGAAACCTCCGTGAAACCAAATTTCCTGCTCAGCGTCGCCTGGGTCAGATGTTGGGGACAGGTGGGGTCCACACCTAAGTTTGGAGATTGGCTGAAACACCAAAATCCAATCACTCAAATCCCACAAAGAGATCAGAGGTAAATGTCTGGGTTTGGCAGATTTTGGCTTATAGGAACTATGTGGATTCATAACCTGAGAACCTGGAATATAGCTTGCAGAGGACTGTAACCCATACCTGTATATTTGCATATGTATATATATTTATTACGTATATACATATGTATTAATATGTATATTATGTATATTTATTAATTATATACATAATTATTTATGTATGCATAAATTTATATTTTCTATATGCATATATATATACACATACTTATAGGTAATACTTATTTTCTTATAGAACGTAATATGTGATTTGGTATTTTAAAAATATTAAATTTCAAAAAAATAAAAATAAAAATATTAGATTTCTAGAAACATTACCTTATTATAATCATGTAAAAAAAAAGTCAAAACAAAAAATAGTTTCTGGGAGCGGTCTCCTGTTTAACCTGGGGAGCCGGTCAGCGGTGCACGGGTGATGCACCGGTTTACCTGGGTCTGGGAGATAACACAGAAAATTTCAGTTCTAATTCAGGCTTCTCTTGAAGATGAATGAGATCAGCGTATTGATAATGGGAACAGCTGCTCGGCAGAGTTTCTTGCTTTAAGGCAGGAAATGAAGCCTGAAGGACAGAAGATACGCCTGGCTTTATCGGGGAGGATATGAACCAATGCAGATTTCTGAGAAAAATAATTTAAGAGGTCAAGCAGGGTGAGGAAAACAGCCAGAAGTCCTCTGAAACCGATAACTACATCTCGCCTCCTACATCTTTCCGCTCACAGGTGAACCCTCCTGTCTGTCTCGTCCTGCCCTGAGTTCTCTGACCACCGATTACGAGCCACCGTGTTATCTTGGAAGGAGCCTTGCTCCGGTGGCCCGGGGTTGTGACGCTGGCCCTGCCTCCCGCGAGCCGCAGCTTCCTGGCTACATTGGGGGGACGTCTTTCGAACCCTCCTCCGCACCTGACAGTAAGCACGAGGGTTCACGGTAAGAGCCCAAGGTTTCTGTAAGTTGTTTCTTCAATCCTCCCCGCAATCCTGAGAACTAGGCATCGAAACGCCCGCTCCGCATGGCCCGAAACAGGTCTAGAGGGATGCGGGACCACCAGGGACCACTTTTCTCTTAAAATTCTGTGCTTCTCACGTGCCACTGGCAAAAAGTCAATGAAAACAAGAGAAAATGAAACAGATTCTGGCAAATGATGATGATCGTCTTTAAAGGAGGGGGTAAATCATTCTCAAATACCTATCTTATAAATTCCTCGATTTATGGAGTTTTTGTGTTCAAAATATTTACCAAATGCCAAAAGGGACAGGGTGTCAGGCTGGGTGTCCCGGGGACCTAGAAGGGAAATGACCTCAGCACCCCGGGCTTCGACCTTGCTTATTTATTAAAAGGCAAGTGTTATATTTTTAGTAAACATATCAAAGTATGGGATCCCTGGGTGGCGCAGTGGTTTAGCGCCTGCCTTTAGCTCAGGGCGCGATCCTAGAGACCCGGGATCGAATCCCACATCAGGCTCCCAGTGCATGGAGCCTGCTTCTCCCTCTGCCTGTGTCTCTGCCTCTCTCTCTCTCTCTCTCTGTGACTATTATAAATAAATAAAAAATTTAAAAAAACATATTATTATAGACAATTTTTTAAAAAAAGAAGAAACCAATGTCCCGAAGAAGTTAGAAAAGATATAAATTGTATTTGTTCTTCTGTGTGATTAAAAGGAGTCGTGTTCAAATTGTTGAGAGAACTTACAATCACAGCTCGGGAAGGATCATTGAAATCATACACGATATGAAGAAATATTAAATATACATTAAATAAATATTAAGGATTAGGCTGCCAGGCCACCCAGAGAAGTCTGTTTATTTATTTATTCACTCATTCACTTATTCCGGTTGTCACGTCCTCTATTTCCAAGTAAAAATAATTAGAATAACTACAGTGATCTCTGAGTTTGGACAAAGTCTTAAAATATTTCAACACTTGCATCAGTAATGAAATTCCTAATTATCCCCAAGACCTTCAAGAGGACAGACGGTAGGATTTATTGGCTGCTTTGGACCGAATGTGCTCTGCTGTCAAATGTCTCAGACACTCCCTGTGCTATGGTAGAGCTACTTAGCAGTGAAATTTATAAATTTCACACACATTGTCCAATCATGACATTATTCATTTGATTTGGTCCTTACAGAGCCTACAAAGTCTATCTCCTCTCATGAGAAACAAAGACCTTGTACCCAATTTTCTTGAACTGACTCAACGGCGGCGCCCTTCACCCTTCCTGCTGAGCGTGACACCTGCCTTCTCTGAGCACCAGCGTCCACTGGACACAGCTGGCCCAGCAACCTAGAAGCAGGACGTCAGAGCGGCCCTGGGGGTCCCTGTCCCCCACCCACCCCACCCCACCCCAGAGAGCCATACCATCATCCGGCCTGCAAGAGAAACTAAAATGCAAGTCGTCCCTGACCCCACTCTCTCTGAAACCCTGTGCACATGCGATCACGAGGGCCTGTTGATGCTATTTCCCAAATGGGTTCCATTTCTCTTTTCTCCAAACCCATGTTCGCTGTATTTTCAAGCACTCTAAGCTGCTCCCGCACACACCGCCACACGTCTAAGTACCCCTGTACTCCCGACAAGCCTCGAGCCCACAGCCGTCATGCCAGGCCAAGAGCTGCGGTTCCACTACGTAAGGCACAATCAGAGCCCGTGCTCTCCCGGACACTGGCACCAACCACGAGAGGAAGGGGAGGCCACGTGACCCTGCAGTGAGGGTCTTGCATGGGGCCTCCTGGCTGCTGCTCCCACCCCACTTCTCATCACTCCTTCCTCTCCCTGCAAATTCCAGCCCGCGTGTCTGGGAGGCCCTGACCTTCTCTGCTGCTTCTACTCAGTGTGCATCTACTCTCGCCGAATGTCACACTCAGTTGGACTCACTGGCCTCTAAGCCTCCCCCACTGGCCCTCCAGAGATGTGAGGGTTGGGAGTGTGTCTTGGTACCCGCCGTGCCGGATTCAGAGGTACGTTCGTGTTGAAATCAAAGTAGGTGTACGGTGTACGGTCCTTGACGCCTGCACTGGGTTTTACACCCACAACTATGTCCCTGGTCTACAAACACAGTCTCGATTGCTGTCACTTTGCCTCTACGTGAAGACAGGTCAAGACTCGTACAGCACACCCGCTCTCCATAAACACAGAGCCTATGCCTACGTCAATTCGCAACAGTGTGTTTGAAAGTTCTATAGGTTTGGGAGGTAGAGAGTTGCACCTTTATCCAGATTAAAGTGCTGCACAGAAATGCTCATTCCTCAGTTTTCTATCTAATGTAAATATGTTACCTTGGGTGGTGGTGGGGGAATAAAATCCTGAAAGACTTGTGTGCTGGCTTGACTGGGAACAGTGTCATGTTATCTGTATTGAGACACTACTGCAAGTCGTTTTCCTTTATAGAATTCAGAGCATTTTAAAGAAAGAGCTCACCCAATCTTTAATTTCATGATCTACAATTATGAACTGTCCACAATTCAGGGATCTTTGGCTGGTGATAATCCATCTCTATATGTTAACTCTCTTTGGATGACAATTATAGTTTTTTAAAAAACTTAAAATTATCCTCGGTTATCTTAAAACTGAAAGTGGACATTTCTCTAAATAGAATATATCTCCCATTGTAAATTTAAATTATAAAGATACCATCAACCAAGTAGAAAATAGATTTCTCTTAATATTTGTATTTTGGAACTAAAGGGAAATCACAATAAATACAGGATAATCTGGCCTTATTTTTAAATATTTTCACATTTAGCCTAAAAAATCTATTTGATCTGATAATTTTTGGTAAGTTTTCTCTGATCCTGTTTTTATAGAGGCATTCATCTACAAAGAGTTCTACATGCACTGGGAGGAAGGTGTTATTTAATTAATGATATCCGTGATGCTAATTGCCATAATTTATACATCTTTTTCAGGGTTAGGCGATGATTCCCTTGAAGAGAGGAAACAGGTCTCATTCATTTTGCTTCCTTACAGCCGAGCACAAACAAACACTCAACACATTTATGAGTTGACAGGAGAATCCTCCTAGCCTGGTATAGGACACAGAGTAGATGATTTGATTTATGAAAGGAACTATCAATCCACAAAACCTCCACCTGATTATATCGAAGGAGGCCAATGGCTTCCTATAAGCAAGGTATTTATGTCATGGAAAGATTTCACGTTCTGTAAGCGACAAACAGAAGCAAATAATTCATGCTGAACGCATCAATTCCCCTCATTAAATATTGTACCAATTATACATTTATATCTCATATTAATTCCCCTGAATCCTCTAGGGACACTTAAATCACGAGTAGAAGACCATTAGGGTATAAAGTGTCAATATATATCATATAGCTTCCTCTATTTAAAACTGCATGATCCTTTCTCAATGGCCGTCATGTAGTAGAAGTGTGATCACTTCTACTATTTATTTTTAAAGATTTTATTTTATTTTTATTTTTTTATATTTAATTTTTTAAAGATTTTATTTATTTACTCATGAGAAACACAGAGAGAGAGAGAGAGAGAGGCAGAGACACAGGCAGAGGGAGACGCAGGCTCCATGCAGGGAGCCCGACGCGGGACTTGATCCCGGGTCTCCAGGATCAGGCCTTGGGCTGAAGGCAGATGCTCAGCTGCTGAGCCCCCCAGGGATCCCTGATTTTATTTTTAAACGACAAAAATGCTTATGTAATTGTGCCACATGGTTTAAATGATTTTCTACCCTTTTTTTAAAAAAATTAAATGTTATAGTCTCACACATGATGAAGTTTTGTGAATTATTATAACTAAAATGCTATTTTATACAAATTACAAATACCTACAACTGAAAGATAAGAGAATTTTCCACAGTAAATGAATTTAAATACCTAAAATACAGATTACCTCCAGGATTGGTGGCTCCAAGTTATTTTTACGAGTAGAATTCCTTTTGGCAGAAAACAATTTGATTCAAACACTGAAGTGCAGGCCAAAGATCTGGATTCTAGGTCAACATTTGTACAACAAGTCACTTTAACTTTCACGTGCTTCAGTTCCAGATACTTGAAAACAAGTAAATTGAACTAGGTGATTCCTAAGTGCCCTCCGGGCTTTATAAGTTGTAGTTTATGAAGAAAGAACACAATCCTATGGCCTGCCTAGTTATCAGAATAGTTAATGTGTTGAAAACTGTGGGTTTGTTCGAGGAAGATGGCATTTCGGAAGCATCTTATGATTTGAGAATGTAATCACGTAGGCCGCATAGCTCCCAGAAGAAATCTGAAGGCAGATATTCTAACCCCCCCTCCCCCAAGTGTGCTGTGTGATTCTAACATGCACGCCAGTAGGGTCGCTGCTCCTTGGCCTTGCTCAAAGGAGAGACCCAAGCATCTGCGCCACTCTGATCCCTTGACCAAACCTCACATGCTCCCGGAGGACCTGGTGTCTGGTGCTCTGTCTCTGGGTCACTTAGTTCAGCCTTAGACAGTCCTGCTAAGGGAGGAGACGGGAGCAGGAGAGAGTCACATGGATCAGAAAAACACCCTGCAGACCCTGTCTTCTGCCTTTCAGCCATTCCTGGAAAGAGCAAGGCCTTTCCCCTTAGAGCTCGCCCCTGAGCCGGAAGATGCCTGGGCAGATGGCGGGTTGTGGCTCCTCCAGAGTCTCCCCCTGTGCCCTCAGTGCCCTCTGTTTTGAGAGCATTTACCACCTGGGCCCTACTTTGTGACTCAGGTTCTAGAGGTCCTGATTCTGGGATCGTCTACCAATGTGCCCCCTGGCCCCTGCCCCGGTCCCCCGTCCAGCTTGGGGTCTCATCATGGTTAACTGCCATTGGCACTCTGTCCCCAGGACGAGGGACACACGGCCCCCAGGGCTGCTCTCTGAGCAAAGAGTCTATGACCTTGACAGAATAACTGGACACGGAAAGAAAATGAGAATCGCTTCTTCTTTAGAAAAAGAAAGTCCTCTTCTTTTACAGAGCAGAATCACCATTCCTAATGAAAGAAGCTACTGGATCTTTGTGTTTGTCTTATATTTAAGAAGAATTTCTGGAGCTAGAACATAAATAATGCAAGCTAAGCATCTGATTAACTTTTTGTGGCTAAAGACATATAGTTAGTGTGATAAATATCCATTATTGTCTCAGAGAGCAGTACCAGAAAACCTAATATCTATGAAAAAAGAGGAAAAAAGGAAGCCAATATGAGGCTCCATTCATAAATCATAATTAGCTTTCAAAGACCAATATATTTTATTATGAATATAAATCCTGATAAGACAAAACTATGAAAATTTCGTGACTCCAAAGCCTTTAATTAAAATGAAAATGCCTTATTTGAAAATTTGATTCTTCTGCATATGACAGATAAAAATAGCAAAAAAAGTATGAAATATTGAAATCAACTTTAACGAGCCCTAGATTTAAATGACCCAAAGAACATGAAATATGTAGCAGATGGCTCAAAGAATGAGTTTTTAATCTAAATTTTAAAAAGGGGGTTTTAGTAAATTGATTTTTTAATTAATAACAACTGTCAAGAAAAATTATTTTGACTCTAAATCGAATAACATATTTTTTACTTCAAAATGCAATACAAGGAAATATTAGTGTAACTCTACCTGGCATCTAGTGAATGTCCAACCATCCCCTGAATTCAGGCTATAAAGCTAATTCAAGCCTAGTGTAAATGTCAGAAATGTTTGCATGGCCAGTGGAAAGTTTAATTTGTACTTTTATAAACCCACATTCAATTTTTCCTTACCTTTTACCCATCGCCACCGCTTCAGTAATTCTCAATATGTGATTGAAATAAGAACAATAAATTTAATTCAAGTTTGGGGATGAAAAAGCACGTTTCTTACCCTGACAGAGTGGGGCAAGAGAATCCCATTGGTACATGCCACCTGGGCTCCGTCTACACGTTGCGTTGCTGGAGCCAATCATTCGATATCCAGGCTTGCAAAAGTAATGCACTTTACTTCCGACTGTTCCGGTGGTCCTATTTAAAATACCACCATTCTTCGGGGTGTGGGTCAAGCTGCAGTAAGGAGCTATGGGCACGAAGACATACAGACACGAATCAATAAACAGAGACTGTCGCAGGTCCCTCGGTCAGAGTGATATAAACGGAGTATCTTTCTTATTTAAATTGTGTGAAATCAGCACCAATATGTAAACCTGTTCTAAAAAGCATCCCCAAAGACTGAAGGCTGGCAAGGATCTGGAGCAAGGGGCACTCTCGCTCATTGCTGGTGAGAATGCAAAACGGTGCAGCCACGTTGGAAGACTGTGGCCGTTTCTTATAAAACTAAACATGCACCCACCCTACGATCCAGCAGTCACACTCCTTGGTATTTGCTCAAAGGCCTTAAAAATGTCCACAAGGACTGGAGGGTATTATGCTGAGTGAAGTAAGTCAATCGGAGAAGGACAAACAGTGTATGTTCTCATTCATTTGGGGAATATAAATAATAGTGAAAGGGAATATAAGGGAAGGGAGAAGAAATGTGTGGGAAATATCAGAAAGGGAGACATAAAGACTCCTAACTCTGGGAAACGAACTAGGGGTGGTGGAAGGGGAGGAGGGTGGGGGGTGGGTGTGATTGGGTGATGGGTACTGAGGGGGGACACTTGACGGGATGAGCACTGGGTGTTATTCTGTATGTTGGTAAATTAAACACCAATAAAAAATTAAATTATTAAAAAAGTGTCCACAAGGGGGGAAAAAAAAAACCCTGCACATGCACAGCAGCTCTATTCATAATTGCTCCAGCGTGGCAGCAATCAAGATGTCCTCCAGTAGGTGAAGGAGAAATAAACAAAGGTCCACCCAGAAGGTGGAACATTCTTCAGCATCAAAAAGAAATGAGCCCTCATGAAAAGAAATGGTGGAACCTTAAATGCATGTTACTAAGTGAAAGTAGTTGTTCTGCAAAGGCTACAGACTGTATGATTCCAACCATATGGCATTCTGGAAAAGGCAAAACTATACAGATGCTAAAAATATCAGTGGTTGCCCAGGGTCAAAGGGGACAAGCAGGTGGAGCACAGGGGGTACTTGGGGCAGGGGCACCGCTCCGTGATACCATAATGATGGATACGTGTCATCACACATTTGTGCAAACCATGGAATGTACAACCCCAATGACCCTGATGTAAGCCACAGGTGCTGCAGGATGATGGCATGTCCACGTAGGTTCACCGATTATAACAAATGCACCACGTGGTGGGGATGCTAATAGTAGGGGAGGTTGTGCATGGGATGGGGCAGGGGGCACAGGAGAACTCTCTGTATCTTTTCCTCACTTTTATTGTGAACTTAAAACTCCTCTGAAAAAATAAAGTAAAAACAAAAACAATAACAAAAACAAAACCCAACAAACCCATAAAGCATCCCAAGAGTCTGGAGCCAAGGTCTAATCTCTTATTTTGAAGTTTATTCATTTTTAAGATTTTATTTTATTTTATTTTATTTTATTTTTTTATTTTATTTTTTGACAGAGAGAGAGAGCACAAGTGGGGGGGGGGGCGGGTGAGGAGAAGGGGAAGAAGGAGAAGCAGACACCCCCCTGAGCAGGGAGCTGACATGGGGCTGGGTCCCAGGACCCCAGGATCATGACCTGAGCCAACGGCAGATGCTTCACCAACTGAGCCACCCGGGTGCCTCTTAAAGGTTAAATTACACACAATTATTACTCGATGTGAAGGCAGATCTCAACTTTCCAACTAAAATATTATAAGAGAAAACATGGAAGCATCAGAGTGAACGCCTTCACTCAGCCCTGTAAGGCTTACCCACTTAAATAAGCGGATCGACCACCAGAATAAGAAATGGTGGAGGTACAGCTCTGGGGACTTATTTGAAACAAAACAATTCTCAATACTGACAATGGAAAGTATTATTAAAATGGAGAAAATAGAAGATTATAACATTTTGTGATTAAAGCCATTAACTTTTTCCTACCGCTGTTGCTAAGTGGGTCTGTGAATTGCACAGTGATGTAAGATATGTAGCTTCTTTTTAACATATGGGACTTGAATAAGATCTGAAGAAAATGCACCACTCCAGGTCAATAAAAATCTCACAATAGCTTTAATCATTGTCTCTGTAGGAACTTTTTAAAATTGAAGATGGGCATTTGTTAAAAATAACACAGTCCTACGTACACAGCACACAACGCTCCGATGGCTAAAGGTTCTGCATGTTATTTGCACATTTAGAGAAAGAAACACATTTTATTCTTACAATCTCATTGCAGCAAACAGTCCTACGAACTCCTTTTAGATGAATTAAAACAATAAAGGAAGTTGTGAAGTACTAGAAATGTGTGTTTCCTTTTGGAAGAGGAGTTTTAAGTGTGCTGCTTCCCCATGGTGGTCCGTATACAAA
Source organism: Otocyon megalotis megalotis (assembly GCA_017311455.1). Classification (NCBI taxonomy): domain Eukaryota; kingdom Metazoa; phylum Chordata; class Mammalia; order Carnivora; family Canidae; genus Otocyon; species Otocyon megalotis. The sequence continues at coordinate 641,438 of JAEUCK010010133.1, read as the reverse complement.
GAGCACACATACAGGTCTAAATGCTTAATGTTGAACTTCTCCTTAGAAATAAGTTCAGAAGAAACGTTTTGAAGGTTCCATATCATAGCATTGCCCAGAAGCAAAGTCTATGTGTGTGGCCTTGGCTGTCAACCATGCTCCTGCGAGGAGCATCCTCAGAGAGTATTCTCAGCTGGGTGATCTTCTGAAATACCACTGCAATTCTTTTTCAAAGGACTGATTTTTATTAAGTTGAAATTCACTATTATTACGAGAAACTTCCAATTCACTGCCCCATCAGCTGTGCCGTCTTCTATGTCCTTGTTCTAGACCAAATTTTGTAAGTTTTGAATGAGCAAAAATATTTATTTTAGGGAAGGAATGAGTATACTCAAGCATCTTGGCTACCAACTGTTAAAACAAAACAAAAGGATAATTTATAGGAAGGAGTAGGCTGTAGATCCTGCTCTAAAGGTAGAGAGAAGATTAAACCTGTAACGGTCCCGGAGGGACACAGAGAGACCACATAATTCATTCCACATCACCTGGGTTGTTGTTGTTGTTGTTTTTTTTTAGATTTTATTTATTTGTTCATGAGAGACACACAGAGACAGAGGCAGAGACACAGGAATAGGGAGAAGCAGGCTCCATGCAGGGAACCTGACGTGGGACTTGATCCTAGATCCTGGGATCACGCCCTGGGTGAAGGTGGCGCTAAACCACTGAACCACCCGGGCTGCCCCACTTGGGATTTTTGTCATAGTTTAATCTGTTATGGGATATAACGTGCAGGATTGTCTCACCTTGTTGAGTCTGGTTAACTGTCCATTTTCTCTCCTATTTACTAGTCTTTTTCTACCACCAGGGTTTCAAGACACCTTTTCTCTCCTTACTCACCTAGAATGAGATATGGAGGAAGCCAGGGGGTGAACTAGAGGCCTGAGAACAAAAGGGAAGGTTAGAGGACACGGCCCCACCTAGACAGGTTTGCTGGCCATGGTAAGAAATAAGAGGACCAACGCTCAGTCCTCCAACTCTGCTGGTTGTGTCTTGGGAAAGCAGGGAGGCATCCACTCTGGGAGAAGACTGGGCCAGTTAGAGATTCTGGAATTTCTGGATGTATATCTGACCAATCTGTAGCTTTCACTGTCCCAGTGAAGCTCACACACTTCATTTAGTATCGAAGGACCATTACTAACTCTGCGTTCACCTGTACTGCGTCGTCTAGAATCAGCTTTGGACAGCACTTGCTTTGTGTTTTTTGCTTTCAGCTTCAAATCATGTTAATCAGTTATATCAATCCTATGTCCGGATGACCAGTATTTCATACATGTGGGTCAAGCAGGGGTGTAAGATACGACGTGTGGTCATATTACAGGCTCGAGCCCCCTTGCCCACACTGCTATATAACAGAGACGTGTTCATATAATCACTGCACTAAAACCACTGGTGATGAACTCCTAGCAGAGGTCACCGAATCACTGGATTTTAAATGAAAATCTGTTAAAAGATAGATGCATCCACTGACAAAACAAACATTTATAGCCGTCTCTGAAATTCTCCAATTTCCTACTCTCCCAACACAGTTTAACAAAGAGAATCTTCTTGTTCTATAATGAATTAAAATTCAAGGTATAATCATATCACCAGGCTACTAGGTTATTTCCTGCAGATAGGAGGAGATGAATTAGGTTCACTGTGATTTCCCCTGCAATGTCCAGTTTTGCACATTGGACATGAATTCAAACAAATCTAAAGGTCTCAATATTTATTTCAAATCAAGGAACGTGATGAACACAAAGCCAATCATTGCCCTAATACTGGCCTAGCTCAGTCTAAGGGAAATTGATCCGTGAGCTCTTCGTTAATAAGCATTTTGAATAACTGCTTTGAGAGAAGGGGAGAGAAACAAAGGTCTGGGTGTACTTTATTAGACTTTACCAAGAAAGAATGACCAGATTTCATGCCCACTGTCTACACATCAGGAGCCTTTTCAAAACCTTGAAACCTTTTAATATTTCATGATGTCTACCAACCAGAGAGTTGAAATCTTATTCTTAATTTTTTTAAATTTATTTATGATAGTCACGCATAGAGTGAGAGAGAGAGAGGCAGAGACATAGGCAGAGGGAGAAGCAGGCTCCATGCACCGGGAGTCCAATGTGGGATTCGATCTCGGGTCTCCAGGATCGCGCCCTGGGCCAAAGGCAGGCGCTAAAGCGCTGCGCCACCCAGGGATCCCGAAATCATATTCTTAAAACCACTATGGGGATCCCTGGGTGGCTCAGTGGTTAAGTGTCTGCCTTAGGCTCAGCGTGTGATCCTGGGGTCCAGGGATCGAGTCCCACATCGGGCTCCCTGCGTGGAGCCTGCTTCTCCCTCTGCCTGTGTCTCTGCATCTGTGTGTGTGTGTGTGTGTGTCTCGTGAATAAATAAATAAAATCTTAAAAAAACAAACTATGACTTTTAGCTGTTCTTCCTCAGAATATTCCTCACCGCTGACCACATAAAACACCAACATAGGAATCCGCAATCCCCTGTTAGCTACTGCTCAGTTAAATGTAGCCAATGGGCATCTTCTTTAGGGAAACGTATCTCAGTTATCACCATGGGAAATCGCTGAGTGAGATGCTGAGAAAAGCATAGATTTTTTTTCTCAGTTAATTAACATATCTGAGGAATTTAAATTGTCTACTGTTTCTGTAGGACAATGTAAACCTTAGGTGTGGGTCAGGTCATATTGACAAAGGTACACAGGATCTAATGTACATAGATATATTGACTGGTTTAATTAATATAAGTAACACTGGCAGAGAATAATTAAAATATATGGGGAGAGGACAAATGTTCATAGGAAATATACATATGTAAACCCATATTAATTTTCTATGTGTTGGGGCACCTGGGTGGCTCAGTGGTGGAGCGTCTACCTTTGGCCCAGGTCATGGTCCTGGGTTTGAGTCCCACATCGGGCTCCCTGCAGAGAGCCTGCTTCTCCCTCTGCCTGTGTCTCTGTCTCTCCCTGTGTCTCTCATGAATAAATAAAATCTTAAAAAAATTGTATGTGTCTATACATATATGTATAGATATATGTAGCCTACAAATAGAGGCATTCAGATAATCAATAAAAAGACATACTATTTATTAATAGTAAGAGATTATCTCTTACAAATCTAATAGCAATACAAATATCTCTTCCTGTTTATTTCCTTAGCTTTTAAACCTATTTTCAAATCAGTATATATTAGTTAATCTTTTAGAGGAAATGGTTCTGTTTACCCTAAGTCAACTCAAAGTTTTATGATTTTAGTAATAATTTTTAGAATATTGGTCAACAAATGATTTCTTTTTCCTGCTACAGTTTGGAGATTCCTCATTCAGAATAATTTCACGTGATGTTATTTCTATGGGAGTTAATTACTCATCTTTGGAAATTAGGTTTATATTATAAATCTCTCTCAATTTTTTTTATTTACCACAGATCACTTGCATTAAAAATGTTTTTATGCTAAATCTAAACCTCACTTACTAACCTGTATATCGAATCTTGAATCCTTTTTTATTGGTTGCATGATCAGTGGACCAGCGGAGATATAACTGATTACTCTTGCTCGTAAAATTGGATTGTTCAGTGTGGTTCCCGCTTAAGACCACTAGCAGAGGACTCTGACCAGAAGAACCTAAACAAAACAGAAAAACAAAAAAAAGTTCAAATATGAGCTAGCACCTATGAAATGCAGACCACGGTTAGCTTTTTATTAAGTTTAGGAGTCTAAATGCACATTGCTTACTTATTTCAAAGGAAACAGAGTTCCAAATGAATAAAACAAAAAATATATTCCCTAATTAAAAAAAATAGTCAAAAAATAATAACCAGTCAAAATAATATCACATTGTTAACACACACTAAGTAGATCACATGAACCTTACCTGTAAAATAGGAGCTATTAAAATAAATGAGATTTATTTATCATCATTAGTATGGACAATCTTGTAAGCATATGGGGAATTACAGACTTTCATATGATACTGGTAGAAGGATAAATTAGTAAAATAACTGTGGAGAGCAATTCTGTAATGTCCAATAAAACTGAGGGTTCATGATATTTCTATAAACTTCAGCACATGTGCGCTAGTGTTATTTTTATAGCCAAAAGTTTCCTCCAGCATTGTCTCAGCATAGCAAAACCTAGATTCTAAGTAGCATTTTGACATCTTAGAAAAGAATTACAAGTGCCATGAAAAGGAATTCTATGCACATTTAAAATTAATGAGCTAGATAAACACCTACTGGCATAGGCAATTCTTAAAACAGCATATTGATGACTGAAGAAATCTAACTGCAGTTAAATATGATAGCAATTGTGTAAAAATTCAAAGGTGTGCCGTATATAAATTATGTGTATGTGTGCATAGGTAGGACATGGTATAACTGGAGATATGCAGTTACATGATAGACAGACAGATGGACAGAGGTAGAGAAGGAACCATAGAACATGTACAAGCATGACCCACCACCCTGTCCCCTTCAGTACTATTTCCTTCTAGGAGAGGCGCACATGGTATAGGATATAAGTGGAGTCCCTGAATTTCTCTGTGCTCCCTGCCTCTTAAAAAAAACAAAAACAAAACAAAACAACAACAAAAAAACAAAAACAAAAAACAAAAAACAAAGAAACAGAGCCTATGGTAAATTTGACAAAAATCCTAAAATTCATTACATCAAGTAATGAGTCCACTTCGGTATTTTTAAATGTTTTCACCTTTTGGTACATTTAAATTTTTTAAAATTCAAGTCACAAAGTCAATATCTAAATATAGTTAATAGAAGCAAGTGCAGCATACAGTCAGCTAACATGACTCTTGGCTCCATGACTCGATGTCACTTCCTGGGAGGAATTGCTTTCCTGAGTACAGAAGCTGCATTTGCACTTCCTGGGTGTCAGCTACAACAGCCTCTGCTGGAGAACTCAGAGCCACTTACTAGTCTGACATCTGGGTGGCTTTTCTACATCATGCAGGTCACTCCCAGGGAGCACATTATGGGTGGGAGAATGTGGTCCTCACTGCCAGATGTTACCAGGGTACTAGACGAGCTTTGAGAGTTGTATGTAGGATTTTTATTCATGCAAAGGGACCAGGAAACCACAACTTCACTTTTTGTGTAACCCCCAATGAGAGTGGTTAAAATTATAAAAAAAAAAAAAATCCTGTTCTGGCCAGAATTGTGGTCCTGCAAATGCATATGTTACAGGTCAGTATCTCAGAGTGTTACTATACCTGGAGGTGAGGTCTTTAAAGTAATTAAAGTCAGCTGAGGACCGTGGAATGAACCCTAATCTAGTAGGACTGGAGACCCTGCACAGAGAAGAGATAAGGACACGGACACACACCGAGGGGCGGAGGGGACACGAGGATGGACGGTACCCACACGCCAGGGAGAGGGACCTAGGAGAAACCAGCCCTGCCCACACTTGCGTCCTGGACTTCCTGCCTCCAGGTCTGGGAGGAAACATGTTTCTGTTGCCTCAGCCCCTCCGTGTTGTCACTTTGGGATGGCAACCCTTGTCAACAAATTCAAAAAACTAGTACATTGGGGATGAACCAGGCGATGTTGAGTTTCGTCAGAGCAAAGTAGGATCAGATAAGATGCTACTTCCCAGTTTCCTAGAAGATGTCCCATAAAAGGACGACAATATTTTATGATTAAAGAAGACTAATGTGTTTTGTGTGCTGGTTTTCCGTTGTGTCTAAAGAGATACTATATATTCTAAAATAAAATACCAGTCGGAAATTAACCTGCATTTATGAAGTTTTACGCTATCACTTCTCATGACGGTACTCAAGAGGAGAGTTTCAGGTGTTCTTAATCCAGCAACTAATTCTTCATCACTCTCCATCTGTTTTCTTTGCATAACATGTAAACAGCTTCAGCAAGGACTCGAAGGACTTTGAAAATACACATCCAGCTCAGCACGTGTACAATACAGAGCCATTACGGAGCCTCTGCCCCCAGCATGGACACTACTAAGCATTTTACAAGTGAACGCCACAATCTTTATGTTGACACCTTTCTCAGTTGAGTTCTATTATGATTTTATGTATTTATGTATGTATGTATATATGTATGCATGTATTTAAATTGAGGAATATCCACTTCTGGAGCTTCAGACAGAAATATACTCCTGGGATAATAAAGTCTAAAATCAATATATTTTTTTTTTACCAACTCATTAGCTGTAAAGAACCACTATCTTACAGAACAGAGAGAGAAAGGTGCGATAAACATGACACTCAATGCAAGAAAAATGCTAACACTTGATAAAATATTCATATAAAACTCTGCCCTTTAATTTTATAGACAAATCTTTGAGTCTAGAACAAAGCTAACCATGGATCTCTGATAATTTTAACAGCATCTGCTTTGATATTTCTCTCTGTTATCTGCTTTGTGGTTTGTAATGGGTGTGATCCACCCATATTTTGGGGGGATCAAACAAGCACTTAGGAAAAAATACTGGTAATGAAAAGTATTGGAAGCAGAAAAAAACACTGTTAGCTAAATTCCAATTCAACTATGGTCAAACAAGGGAACGTGGGCAGATTTAAAGTAATTATGTAAATATATTTCATTACGTACAGCGTGGATAGGAATATGTATACACACATGCACATTCCCGCAAGCGGGCTCCTCACCTACTTTATTCTTGTATGTCACCTAAACCTAATTGACCTCAGAATTGAGTTTACCTGGTTTCTCATTGACGTAAGAATTCCATTTTTGTGCTTGGCTAATAAATTACGTCTTTCCATCCTAAAGACCACAGAAGAAGTCTTCCGTAGCCCATGCTTGTTTAACATACACTTAAAAAAACACTCTGAAAATGAAAATACTGCTGTTTCTACATATGTAAGCATGAATTTATTTCCAATTTACTAGCTCATGATATTAGGAAATACATAAACTGATTCATGTGGTGTCTACCCATATGAACAACTTGACTATTAGGATTCTTCAAGGAAGTAGAGGGCATAGACACACACACAGAATCAATTACAGTAATTTTTTTTATGAGCTGATTGTTATTTTACTGAACCCAGTGATGAGTCCATCAAAACATGCAAAAGCCTAGTTATTATGTATGGCCATAATTGTATCTTGGTCTAATTTTCTGGGCTATGATAATGTTTCTATACAAAGAAAAATATTACCATCATCTCCATTTCAAATTGATAATTCAACCACATGCTACTTTTAAGAATATCATTGTTATATTAATAAATTAATTAGAAATGTGTAAAAATGTGTAAGACTAGAGTTGAAAACAGTATTAACATTGGGTAAGTGCATTGTATTTTTTTTAAATCAGACAAAGAATTCTGTAGCATTTATCATTTAGAAATCTCTGGGAGCCACTATTTTTATATAGTTCTAGCAAAATAATTGTTTAAATTGCTTAAAGTACCTTTAGCTCTCTTAAGTTTCCTAAAATATCTTCTAAATCAATAGAATACTTAGAAAGAGAGAAAGGAAGAGCTGGATGAGGTCATCTATTGTAAATCCCCACATGAAAGAATTAAATAATGCTTCAAGTAAATTCAGGACATTTTTAGAGTGCATCACTAGTATATTAATCGCTTAAAAGTCGAACCATTAACAAAAGTATGTTCATGTTCCACAGACTCTTGAGATGGCACAAGTGCAGGAATAATTCATTTTCTGTTTGGGGGAGATAAAATTTAACTCAAGAATATGTGAAAATCCTTGTGTAACAAAAACGTCACGATGGTGTTTTTATCACACTATGTAAAGGTCATTGGTGGGTTAAGAAAAAAAAAAAGAAGAAGAAGAAACTTACCATCAAATACTTCCAGTGCATCAAATTGCTTTTCACTTTGGAATGTATCCACAAAGATGGTGATGTTATAGTTTGGTTCCACTCTAATACTCCACGAGCATGTCTGGGAGTTAAAATAGTTGCCTGGGTAACCTGGACTGAGGATGACTCCAGAAGACTCTGTCCGGACTTCATTTGCAGGGCATTGTGCTAATGAGAAAAATACCGGTAAAAGTTTTCCTTAACAAAATGAATCCAATTTCAATAGGAGAGTTTCTATTCCTATTTTTAAGCCAATGATGGTGGTGGGGGACCAATCCTAACGAGCTATGGTCAAATTTAATACAGGGCACAAACAGAGCAGGAGAACAACAGTCAATAATAACGAGTAACATTTTAATACCATCTTATGATTTAAACAAGAATTATATACACATATGTGTGTGTGTATAATACATATGTCAATATAAGGGTCATTAGGTAGATACAAAGACACATAGATGGATCCCATTTACCTCTAAGGAAATGTAGGGTCAAAGAGATTAGGTCGCTGACACAAGTGTGGGGTAGCCAAGTGTGATAAAGGTGCCAAACTGAAAAGAAACGTGGAACCTGAAAGTTTCCTCTATCTGGAAAAAGGTGGTGAAGCAACACACTTGCTTCACCCGCTGATGACCCTCTGTGTGTGAAGGGGGGATGTGCTGAGAGAGGAGTGATTACCATGTACCTTTCACTCTAGGACTTTTCTATGACTTTATTGCCCACACACCTTGACTTGGGGCAGGTGCTTTATGGATTTGATCCTAGGATCTCATGTTTTCCCAATTCAGCTACCACGTAAGACTTCACCTTCTCAATGTAATATTACAAAAACATTGTGCAACTACATACAGTAATAGATAAACTGTATTTATTTTTTTGCCTCTGATTATGCTTTTAATTATATTTAGGATAGTTATTTTTGAACACTGGATGTTTAAAAATTGTTTGGGACCGTGATAAGAGATGAGTCGGAGACCTGGGCTGAAAGCCATATTGGATCTCTGGGTTGTTGCAAGGTCAAGTAAGAGCAGTGATTTCTAAAGGATCAATTTATTATAATGAATTGTTTGTCAGTTTAGCATTACGAATGAATCATTAAGACAGAGTAGGGGGGACACCTGGGGGGCTCAGCAGTCAAGCATCTGCCTTTGGCTCAGGGCGTGCCCCTGGGTTCCTGGGATCGAGTCCCACATTGGGCTTCCTGCAGGGAGCCTGCTTCTCCCTCTGCCTGTGTCTCAGCCTTTCTCTGTGTCTCTCATGAATAAATACATAAATAAAATCTTTTAAAAAAAGACAGTGCAGTGGGCACACTGACATACTTTTTTTCCCTCCTGCTTTCCTATTTTCTTTACTTAAGGCTTTCAAAATAAAACCGATCCACATAGGTATGAACACACAAAGGAAAATCACCAGTCTCCTAATTAGTAGTTTATTTCATTGATAATTTATCTTCCAGAAACAGTTTATTTATACAACTATTAAGAAAAATATATATCATATATTGATAATGATTCAAAGGTAAACACAGATTACATTAAATTTGCATTTATTAAATGCAACTAGTTAAATAACTTTATATTGATTAATTAAATTTATATTCTTACTACATATATTTTGATATAATTTCCTAAAGAGATGGGCAAAATTTATGCAATACATTTTAATTTAAGTAACTGTCTTATTAAAAGGCAATTTTGCCTTTCTTTCTTTCATTTATCTTGGTGTTCTTATTCAGATGTACCTTAAAATTTAGAAAATGTTTATGCATAAGATCACCAAAGATGAAACGTTTCATAGAGTCCTTTTAATAAAGAAATATTTTAGGTAGATTTTTAAGAATATTTACAATGTTAATTAAAGGTAAGTTATATATTAAAAAAATAATAATTCAAGACAGACTAAAGCAGTTTAGTTTAGAAAGTAATTTCCTCTGTGATGGTGCTAAGATCACCCTGTAAAATTTACTATGCCCTTTTAAAAATGAACATTTTGGCATTTTCTAAGAGAACACAATAAAAAAAAAAATAGATTTTCTATCTGGAGGCATTCGTGAGGGCCTGGGGTTGGAGAATCTTCACGGACCTGCTTTGACTTCGCAGTGAGAGTCAGAGCGTTCCTCTGCTCTGATGAGACCGGAGAGCAATAAGGCTACTTGTTGGGTCATAATTAGATAGACACATGTAAATGCTTTCCTTCGGGCTGAAGCAGTACAGGGGCCAAAGGTGTTTCAAGGCCTGGGATGGTCTGACCCCGCTCTTTCCTCCTCCTGAATAAAGGTGCCGCTACCCCCGCACAGTTCATCCTGCTGTTTTTACACATGGGAAGCCTTTAGCCCAAACCGCCTCCTTCTGATTTCATCACCACCACTATAGTTATTAGGCAACACTGGAACTTGGTGTCATCCAGAAACAGGAAACTGTCCACTAAGTGGCTGGAAGCCACCTGGAGAGCGGACAGGGTTTGAGAGCTGTGAGTGGTGATAAATCACAAGCACAATCTTAAGCACAGTTATTTTTATTCCCTCCATTTTCCTCAACGTGCTGCTTCTGATGCTTAGAGAAGATTCAATGAAAATATGTGACATTCTTTGTTTCCTTTTGTTTATAACACTTAATATTTTTTCCAGACCTATGCATCATTTTAAAATGCACTTGGGTATGTCTCCCTGGGAGCTAGCGTGTTTTTGATTCCTTTGTTTCTCTTGCTCCTTCCTAGGTGCCTACTCCTTCCTGTCCCTTGCTGTTAACCTGTTGCCAGGAGCAACGCCCACCCACAGTGGGAAACGTTCAGAGACTGCAGGCTTTCCATGGGCCCAGCCCAGCTGTGCATTTCTCCATCAGCACTCACAGTGTAAACACACCCCACCTCCGCGGGGGACACTGGCTACCTCCCACTATGGGGAGCATCTGTGTGAGGTTCCATCAGACACCTCGGAAGGAAAGGGCCTCTCTGAGACATTCACCTGAATTCTGAATCACCACACCTCTGCATGAGTTATTCCCTTAGCTTATTTTTGAAGAAACATTAAATGTGTGGCTTAAAACTAAAGCACGTTATTCAACGCAGCTCGTGGGGCTTCGGCAGAAGCAGTGCAGTCAAACATTAGTTCATATTAATAATTAAAATGAATTCTTATAAGCATCCATAGGTCCCGGAGAATTGGGAAAGAGAACTCTATGAACAAGTGGGAAAGCTGTCACCTGAAGCCCTTTAGGTGGGTATTATGGTCACGCCTGAGCTTTCCATGAAATGCTCATTATATGAAGGGCACTGGTTGTCTCCAGTGTTCACTGACAACATATGTTTCCATGTTTTAGGTTGAATATTTTAAAAACCACCGATGGATCTGCACTGTCCACAGGCTGAAGCTACCTGATACTGAAGATCTTTTACTTTTTAAGATGTATTTATTTATTTGAGAGCGAGGGAGGGAGCTTGAGAGAGCATGAGCAGAGTATGGGGAGGGACAGGGGAGAGAGAATCTTAGGCAGACTCGCCACTGAGCACAGACCCCATGTAGGGCTCAATCCCAAAACCTGAAATCATGACCTGAGATGAAGTGAAGAGTCAGATGATTAATCAATGGAGCCTTCCAGGTGCCCCTGAAGACCTTTGAAAGTTGGCCCACTTTTTAGGTTTCCATCCACTTAATGCGTCTTCCCCAAACACACCCTAAGAGCAGAGTGGTTGGAGTCATCTTGTCTTTCCTGGACACTCCACACGCACTTTCTTGTCACAGAACTTCGTCACTGCTTCTCTACTTTTTGAAGTGCTCCTCTTTCCTTAACACGAGGAAAGTCACTTCTGGGACATTCTTCTGGCATAAAATATACTTGGCCTCTGTCCCGTGTTCCTGGCAGAGGTTCTAAAACATTTGGAATCTCCTGCATATTGAAAGTATTTTTGTCCTAAGGAGCCCCTTCTAATTACACCTGAGTTTAGCTAATAAGGTGACTCGGAGTGGGGCCCTTGGTACCCCCACTCAGGATGGGGCTGGTCACCAGAAAGCCCCAGTGATGAGTGGGCTGGAAATTCCTGCCCCACTCACAGATCTATGGTGAAGCAGTGGGTGCGAGATGGAGAGGGGGTGAGATTAGCTCAATGAACATTCTTACAGCCCAATTCCAGGGTGCAGAAGCTCCAGTGCTGAGACCCCTTCCAGGCCCTGAACCCTGTACCTCTTCATCTGACTGCTCATTAGTACCCTTCCTATAATAAAGGATACAGAATACAATTCTAACCACCAAGGATATAACTGGTAAATGTAAGTCAGTGTTCTCATAGGTTACATGAGCCATTCTTGCATAGGATAAAGCCCAATGAAGCGATTGTGAGGATTTCTGATCTATAGCAGGTCAGTCAGGAGCACAGGTGACAACCTGGATTTGTGACTGGCCTCTCAAAGGGGGAGCTTTCTTTTAGGACTGAGCCCTTAACCTGTGGGGGTCGGATACTGTGTCCACATAGAGAGTGTCAGAATTGATTTCAACTGTAGGGCACTCAGCCAGTGTTCAGAGAGGAGGAGAGAATCACTTGGTGGTGCTGGAAAATATTCCAGACCCTCACTTTCTGTTTTCTAAGATGAGCATCCAACGAGGTATTATTTATCTGCATAGGAAGCTAACTTTCAAGGAACGATTTGCTCCCACTCTTCCTAAGGAACAATCAATCACCCTAAGAGTGGTCATTATTTTCAAAGACCTTAGTAGGACTCATAACTCACACAATTTCCCACCAATAATTTATTGGGGGATTGTACACTCCTTCCCCTTGAGTCTAACCAAATAATAGAAAGGCTGTCATTAAATGCTTATGTGATAAGAGACATCCGAGCCCCCATTTCCTTTTTTAAAATAATGTATTTAGGGAATGGCAGCTAAGATAACTCTCGGTTTGTTTTAAGCATATTTACTCGTGAATTGAAAGAGAAGCAAACCGCGTTATCCTTTGTAGTAATTGCTCCGCGTGCAGTAGGACGTGGGAGCCTCTGGCCTGAGGACAGAGAATGTGTCTTGTTAGCAGAGTCTTCCTTGAACTATGTGTGAGGCCGAGTGATTTAGAGAACGGTGCTCAGGTTGTGCTGATTTACTCTGTTCCTGGACTGTCGTGAATTAATTTCATTTAAATAAAAACGAGGTTAATCTTGAGGATAGCCAACATAATAAAGTATTTTTCTCCTTTCTGGAGTAGCATGTTAAATAAATATGTAAGCTTTTCCTTACTCAGCAGCTAAGGCCTCCTTGCTTGAAGTCATCGATGCAGAGAAACATAAAGACTGTTGGTTGAAATTAAAATGTGCCCCAAATATGTGAAGGTTTACCCCCATTAATTTGTATATAAAATGGAAAAGGATGAACATTTCATAACCCCTTGCACCTTGAGGAAAAAAAAAAAAATCCACCATAGGTGGGTGTTGCTGATGTCACATGGTTCCGACGCACTGATTACTTTCTAAGAAAGTAATGACTCAGTCTCCAGACTCAGCACCATGTGCGGTGCCCCAAGTTGAAGTGAGGCAAGTGTGAGGCAGAGTGTCCGTGACCCCACAACTACGTGGGTCCTACGAGTGGATAAAGCAGACAGCGGGCCAAAGAGGGCGCGCTCCCAAGAGGACGGTCTTTGCCCGCGCCCACCGGCTCTCCCCAGGGGTACGATTTGAAAGCAGTTTTTCTTAGAATTAGGCTGAGTTATTATGGTTATTTAAAACTACTTCTTTCCTGATTTCCTTCAGATGTTGAAAATTGTCTCCCTCTCCCTGGATGACTAGAGTTCCATCTCATTCAAAATGAGAAAGCACAAAGGAAGCGCACATTCTAAAAGAATCAATCTCCGGGTGCCAGCACTTGTAAAATCAATACTAGTGCAATACAAAGAAAGTTGCCTCTTACTGGGGCAGATAATTAACATTACAAAATACTAAGGATAATTCATTTAATAGTCTCTGCATCTTTACCAAAATCCCATAAATAAGGCAAATTAACCATCCTCCTTAAGGATGGAGCCCAAGGGATTAATGATTTACCTGTGGTCACTTGCTGGGAATCTAGAGTCACTGGGTCTTCTCTTCCTAAATTTTGAGCCCTTTTAGGGGCTTCGTTATCCCTAATGAATGATAATATTTAAATTCCTCGAAAGCGCAAAGGTCCCATTCTTTAAATGAATTGAATGTTTATTGTGATTTTGAAGTCACAAAATAAAAACTATTCTAATATGTAAGACTTTTTGATTGGCCAAACCATGACACATGTGATTTACATAGAGCCATGTTAGCTTATTTATATTTTTTCCTACCAATACTACTGGAGAGTGGAGCATTTCAAATATCTTTAAGTGATCTAATTATACTCCAGTCAGTGGACTCAATAGATTCAAATCTTGTGCTATTTTATGATTTCTGTTATTCCAATGCTCTATTTATTTTAAAGATAAGTGAATATATGGAATGTGTGTATCTTCTTGTATGTAACATATGTGCATTTCAATGTTTATGAATTTTACAGGAAAAATAGTAAACTAGATAATTTTATGCATATTAAAGTATTTAGAGGGAATCATAGTGATACCTGTGATTTGCCTTGAAGTGCATTCAAAGTAACAATTAATGGATGGATAGAAAGATAACAGACACATGACTAAGGATGTCTATAGCTCATTAATGGTGGAACCTATGTAGTAGGTAGTCAGATTTTTATTTCTAGATTATTTCAATTTTGCCTTATGTTTGAAATTTTTCTGACAAAGTTGGGGGAAAAAAAACAAGACCTTTTCTATGATACGCTTTTGATTTGTCTTTTAGAGATAGCTAAAAGAGAAAGGTAATTAGATAGTTGTGTTCGCAGGTAGTTTTAATGGCAAGGAGGTTATAACACAGTGACTGAGGCTGGAACCATCCAAGAAAAGCCTAGACCCACACGAGCCATCCACTTTCCCATGCTGAACGAGTCCGTATGCAGAACCAGGTGGCACGTACCTTCACAGGTTGGGAGGGAGCCTTCGAACTGCAGCTGGGCGCTGAGCTTGCAGGTCAGCGTGTCTGTCCCAGACAACGTGAACCCAGGGCGGCACTGGTACTTCACAAAATCCCCTGCAAGAGTCAAACCCAACACGTCTGGGAATTAGTATGTTTCCATGACACACACAGCTTGTGAACCTTTTAAACATATAGATGGTGACTTAACGAATCAAGTCAGTGAACAGAGGTATTCCTCTTTAGCCTGTCCAATCAAATGGTGCCATTTTCACTTCTTCGGTTATAAAAATGCTGTCCTGACTAACATCAGCAGAGGCTGCATGGAGGGCTTTTTCACAGACTGGTGTGTCTACATTAGCACCCCTTCCCACCGCGATTACAATTGAAAAAAAAAAAAAGAAAAAAGAAAGTGAACTGGGGTTGCTTGGGATTCAAGGATGTAGAGGAGAATGGCTTTAATGCATCCAGAGAGGGCTAACCCGTGACCTTGGCCTAATTAGCACCATGTTCCCATTAACTGAGCCATTATGAGTAAAGCAGAAATTGGATCACGTGGTTTGACCAGTGGTCTGAAACATGGGGTGAGAACAGGGTGTTGGATTCGTAGCCGAGACAGAGAAATCCTGGGTCACAGCAATTAGACCACAAGCATATGCCACGGCTGGTTTCCTAATGTGACCTGATGATTATTTAATGAAATACGCCATTAATATAGGATGATGAAGCACTATTTCTAAATATTATCATTAAATATACTCACCAATTACATCCCAGTTTCAATGAAAGGTCAAAGTTAGACTCATCGTTATCTAAGCTACAAATGATGAAGCCCTTATAGGGCATGAACATGCTTTTCTAACTGAACACAAATAACTAAGTCTGTCACTGGAAACTTTATTTAGAAGAAAAAACACAAACTAGCGAATGCAGGTGGGGATGTGCTCCAAAGGACAAAAGCAAGACTCAAATGGCAAAAAGGAGGTGACCTGTACGTCGGACTCCCCAGCAATGCTCTGGGATATTTCCGACAAATATTCATCTACTCATCTGAGTAACTACTGCGGTGAGGGGTGGGTGTGTTAAATAAAAAAAGAAAAAAGATGGGGCGAGCTGGTGATATTGTAACAAAGAACTCATTACCTATTTCAAAGTCCTCATCCTCAGTAAGCATTTCTGCCTGTGGAACTGCCGGGGGAGGTTGGCATTTCTTGAGCTGAAATGCTAAATGGTTTATGGGAAAAACAAAAACAAAAACAAAACGCAATTACATTTGCTGAATAAACAAAATTATTACCAAAAAGAAAAAAAAAAAAAGAAAAGAAAAGAAAGCACCCCTCTCCGGTTGTTTCAATGCCCCGGTGTGCTGCAGTATCTACGTCTGCTTTGGGATGTTCTCTAGCTAACAGGACTATCTCACGCCGAAGCACACATGAAGCCGAAGGGGCTTGACCTCGTTTTGGGATTCTGGAAGGGAAACGGTTCCCCCACGGCCTGGTACCAGGTCCATGCTGGCATTCAATGGGCCCCCCGCCCCTCATCCTGAGGGCACCCACGGGGGCGGGCCACCCAAGATGGAAGGGACTGCTGGTCTTTTCTCCAAATGATTGATTTTCAAAATCAGATAGGCTTGAGCAGGGGTCCAGGGAACCTGGAAGCTCGGCCGGGCCGGAGGTCATGTCCACACCCCCAGCTGCGAAGCCCGAGGGAGTTTGCCCGCTTAGCACGCAGGCTGAAAACGCACTGACCGTGGAAATTGAGGACGAAGAAACCTCCGTTGGAGAAGTCGCTGTGGAACTTGAGCAGGACCTGGTTGGTGGAGCTGTACGCCGTCTCCAGGGCTGTGTTGCCGCTGAAGACGCCCAGCTGAGGGGAATTCTGGTCGGGCCCGTCCCTAGGAAGGCAGGGGACTTTGAGGGCACAGCCCCTCCTCTTCCGCAGGTGGCCTTCTCCAGGCCCGAGCGGACACGCGGACGGCAGGTGCGCACCTGGCCCTGCGGCCCAGCCACAGGCGGGTTACTGGATGCAGCGGCCCCCCAAAGCCAGTGAAGCCTGCACATGCACTCAGCGGACTGCTGTGCTTTGCACAAAGTGAGCAAAGTATGAGTGACACGTGGACACTGCCTGGACACGTGGCGATGTCCAACATGCCGATCCTGGACGGACGCCGCGGTGCTTGTCCTGCCCATGTCGTGGCACCCCACGGGTGGCCCTGCTCATCGCGAAGAGCCCGCTGCAGCCACCGACCCCACGGTTGGGCCACCCCAGGCCCGGGGCCTCTCCCCGCCGTGCTTCTGAAAGGACTGTCCCCACTCGGGGCCCCGCCCAGGCTGTCCTGCTGCCCTCGGGAGGGGGGACCAGCTGCTCAGGGGTAGGGGCTGCGGGCCTGTGGACGTGAGCCCTCCAGCTCACTAACTGTCCCAGTGGGTAGCAGGACGAAGCCTCCCCGGGGTAGGCTGACTCGCCAGGGAAGGGACGCCTCAAGGGCAAGAGCCACTTCCCCGGGGGCATGGGGGTGAGGCCTGCAGATGCTGCAGCCTCCATGGCCCGCGGGGACCCTGTGGACATGGCTGTGCCTCCGTGGCCCCCACATGGGCAGTGCCCCCACAGTCCCGGGTCAGCTGCCTTCCTGCCCGGCCCAGGCATCAGTAAAGCCATCAGTTTGCACCGAAGGTGGCTGAGAGTTGTCTTGGTTGTGGGCTCCGGGCTGCCCCCAGCTCAGCTCGCCCAGGTTCCCAAACGGCATCCCAGGTCCCTTTAGTACCTCAAATCCCCTTTATCCCCCGATGCTGTCTGGCACGAGCAACAGGCCCCTGCCTCCCGCAAGGTGCTTCCCACAGAGCGGGCCCCCTTCCCAAGCCCTAGGGTGCCCAGGGGCCCCCAGAACCAAGCCTGGACTCCTCCCAGGCCTGCTTCCTGACCTCACAGGACCCACACCTCAGGTCACCCTGGTCCCTGGCTTCCTGGGTCTTCCAGCCTCCAGGACGACCCCCAGCACCCTGCACACCCCACACACCTCATGCCCCATCAGTCTGGTGCAGCCCGTCCTGCCCCCCAGCCTGCCTCGAGCTCCTCACCGCCTGCACAGCACCAATGGGCAACACCAGTCCCCCCCACCCACAGCACCACAGGTACCTGCCACCCAATCCCAGGGTCCCCGTGAGCTCTCACTTCCCAAAGCGGAGAGGAGAGGGCCGTTGCCACCGACGCGGAGCTGTAGCCAAGGGCCACATGGGGACCTGCCTAAGGCCACGGGGCTCCCAGGAGCAGAAACAGAACCCCCAGCCCCAGTCCGCTAGCGCCCCACACGCCATGTTTGTGGAGGCTGAGGGGCGGAGGGCTGTGCGCGATTCCCTCCTCCACATTCCTAGGGGCACTGAACTCTCATCGTGCAAGGGATCCTAACACACCTTCCTTTTGGAAAAACCACATCGAAAAACATAAAGTGAGATTATCTTGGAATAATCTATAACCAGAGTCCTCCCGAATTTATCGACCACGTTACAGGACATCTATGCTCTCCGTCGCCGGATGCAGTCGGTAAATCTCATTTCCGATATCCACCCAAAAATGCGCATTTCTTAATATGTCGTGTGACACAAGAGCCCGCGGAAGGGGCGGCGGGGACCGCCTGTCCCCATGACGCATGGGCCTGTGGGCAGAGGCGCTCCTACCAGACAGCGATGTAGTCGTTGACCGCCTCCGTCTGCAGCAAGGTGAAGTTGATGTAGACGCCGTGGCCAGGAGCGACCGTGATAAGCCAGACGCAGTCCTTCAGGATCGGGTACTCATCTGGAAACCCGGGCGAATAAATAGTACCGTTCTGGGACGTGACGTTATATCCGCAAGGAGCTGAGAAGAAAGCAAAGGCAGTGAAGCCCTACACAGCCAGCTTTAGGAAGGACACGGCTATAGAACATTTCTAAGTTCCCTAAAAAAGTTTTTTTTTAATCTTCAAATTTAGATTTATTAAGACATTCAGCTATGTCTGTCAGTCTACATCCAAATTTGCTACTAAAAATAAAATAAAGTCACATCCCCCATTAGGAATATCGAGTCTGAAAAACACTTTTTTTGAGCCAAGCCTATTGTATAAATGATTAGTTTCTTTTCATATCAAAATTCCCACAAAATATTACATTCCCCCCCTCCCCAGTTCTACCTGTTGCCATGATCAGTGTAAAACTTTAAATGTGACACATCCTTGTCAAAGAAAAGGTGCAAAGTCTATTAACAGCTTTAAAGTGGTATTTGCAGAGTGTGATCATACAGGTATGTACACATTCCCTAAGTGCAGAGATTGCCATGATTTAACACTGTTTTGATTCAGGTGCAAGAATTTAACATTACACAGGATAAAAAAAAATACACTTAGGGCCTTTATCAGTGCCCCAAAGCCCTTCCCGCTTTGGTCTCCTACCCTAATGTGGACAAAATCTTCCTTATAAGAAATAATTGTGAATTATTTCTCGGTAACCACTTGGTCAAAGTAATGCCCCCAACGTCTTAAATTCCTAGAAGAATCACACTTCTAAACTAAGCTATCTAAGTTCCACTTAATGCGTTCTCCAAACACCTCGGGATAAGGTCATTCCCATATAATTAAGAAAAAAAAAAAAAAGGCCCTCACTTAATCACTCCATTATTTTCTGCGACCGAGCTGATAATCCATTGCGCTATGTGATACGAGGGATTACGGGGAAATTACCCATAAATATATAATGGAAACTTTTTTTGTTGTTTTTGTTTTAGGCGAGATTTCCAAGACCCATTTCAACGGCCTAAAAGAGCGACATCCAAGTCCACTTGCCTAAGACAAAAATATTATCAATCCCTGGCAGGCATCTGCCTGCAGAAATGAGATCAGGTCAGGTGAGTGAGGTTTTACTAAAGCACTTCCACGTCTCACCAGCGTCCAACGCTGTACAGACTCACGATCCCTAACCCACCGGTTTATTTCACTTAATGACTGGGTGTTCCCCGTTACCATGGCGATTACTCTGTCTTCTCTACGGACAAAGGAAGTTGACTCTATGTTAGCAGAACAACCCGAGCTGCAGTGTCACGTTCAGAGGGCGGGTCAACACGTCAAAGTCATAAGCGACCAGGCTTTTTAATCAACCCAAATCCGATGGATGTGGTCTTGGACGCCAGCTGCTGGGAGTCTTCTGGAGCTTTCAAAGACGCGTCCCGGGGGGTGTCGAGTGTGGGTGCAGGGAACACGGCCAAAGTGCGTCGTCGCAAAGAGAAACCGACGCTTTGGTGCCAAATAATGAGTGACGGCGGGCCGTGGGCAGCCCAGGGACCGGGCGATGCAGGGTAAACCAGGCTGCGTCCGGCCTGAGCTTTGCATGAATCCCCTGGGAGAAGGGGCCGTGGAGAACGTCCCACAAGTTCTATGGGTGAGCATCCATCAGTGAGGTGTGGGGCCGGCCGAACCTGGCTTGTTAACCAGTCACGCAGAGCATGGGGACACCCACGGGCCGTCGCCGTCACAGTGGGCTACCCGGCGGCCCCGGAGCTGTGAGACCTCCTCCTCCCACCCCGCTGCCACGGGGAGCAGAACCATTTCTTCCAAACTCAACTGAGACGCGACCTCCACCCTAAAGGCAGTTCGTCTGTCCGTCCACCGTGTGGCCGTAGCTGCCGCCAGCTGTTCTCCAGCACTAGACGGTCGGCGGCCACAGGTCACGGATGGCGTTCCCTTGCACGGCCACCCACAACCCACTCTCACGAGGCCTCCATGCCTCGCTCAGGTCACCCTAAAGTAGAAACCACAAATAACCAATGAGCTGACAATGAGTACGACGGTCGCCACTGGATAGTTTAGTCCTGGACGTCCTGAAGCGGGCGGCCGGCCGGCCTTACGTGCATCTGAGGTTTTTCACTGGGAACCGGCTTGTAACCTGTCATTGCCCAGACTCCCTGCACTTTGACTTTCCAGGTTGGAGCTTGTAGCTGTGCAACCCCATCGTGTATCGGGGAGCACCCTTCCCAGCAGTGACAACACGCAACAGAACAAGCAAGAAGGACTGAGTCCATCTCTTCAAGAGCAAAAGAAACCGCACAGGGATTTCTGTGGGAGGACGCCTCGCGGGCTTCTGAGGTTCTCTGTGTCACTTGCTGTAGGACCCCGGGCAAGCCAGGGATCCGAGCCAGGGTCTGCGCATGACACCCAGGTCACAGGTCCACCACTCACTGATCCAAGGAGTCTTCGATGAGAGTCTATTGTGTCCCGGGATGTGCAGGGTTACAGCAAGACACCCAGCCGGGGATGCGGAACGCAGGGGCGCTGGCAGGGGACCCAGCAAGGACTACGTGGAGTCAACTGCTGTGGACATGATGAGGGAACAAATGAACAGCGCTCTTCACGCAAGCTAATACAACCCGATTAGTGCACAACGTGTGCAACCGCCCTTCGCCACCGCCCCCGACCTGTCACCCCAGGGAAGGCTTTGCCCTCACTGCAGTGGCCCCACAGGCACCGTTAGATTTCCCGGTCGGGGGGCCTGGATGAGTGCGGACACAGTGGATGTGCTGTGACTCAGCACACCCTGGGTCTGGCCGCTCAGTGTCTCCTGGGGGTGAGGCTAAGTGCACCCCGAGGTGCGGATCAATTGGGAAGCCACTGCGGGGAGCAACCAGGGACTGGATCCCCTACCGGCTTCCACTGCCTGTGTCCTGGTCGCTGGTCACGGCAGGACGGGGAGGCCACCAGCTGGCCAGGGGACGGCGCACTGCACACCCCACGGCCCCTCACAGTGGGGCGTGCTGGGGCGTCAGGCTGTCCTCCGGGCCGGGGTGGGGAGCCATGCACTGGGCCGCGGGATGCACACCAAGAGGTACCCACCCTGTCTTGCCATCTGACCTCCGGATAAGGCCCCAGGATAGACGATGGGACGAGCCTTTGTCACTCTGGGCAAGAAGCTCTCAACCCTCCTCGAGCTTGCCCATGACGGGACTAGGAAAGCACTCAAGGGTGGTGCTGGTTGCCAGGGGAACCCAGCAAGTAATTGGAGGACTGGAAATTTCTGGCTGAGCCCTAACCTCCCAGGGGCTGGAGGACCCGGAGCTCAGTGTCATCTCCGTCATGCCCTGTGACGGAGATGCTGAGAAAACCCCACGGGACAGGGTCGGCGGATGCCCACTTGCTGCACACATGGGAGCTGGGAGGACGGTGGGTGGGAGAGTGATGACCCTGCACCCGCCTGGAGTCCCCTGCCCGCCAGGCTCCTGCACCTGCCGATTGCAGGCATCCTCTGCATGCACCGCTGCCTCGGAGGTCACGTGCTTCTCTGGGTCCCGGGAGTGGCTCCAGCACGTGCACCCAGAAGGCGACAGGGTCGTGCACACTTACAGCCAGTGCCCGAGATGTCCGAGGGGCCGCAGGTTCCCCTGGGGGGCACCAGCTGTCCTCGGGAACATGAGTCATAGTACGGTCCACAGCCGGCCCTGCAGCGGGCTCCCTGGTGGCCTGTTGCAGGGACGGAGGGTGGTGAGAGTTGTGCGAAGCCTCTGCACACGCTCGTCCCGCCACGACCGCCATGACCCCGAGGAGGGCGCGCCGCCTGAAGTGAATGATGGAGGAGAAGCGCTCAGGCCTTTCTGCAGGTGTCGCGGCCGAGGACCAGACGCCGCGCCCCCATCAGGTGCAGAGCCGGGGCAGCTGCGCTGAGCTTGGAGGGTGTCCCGGCCTTGGGCCCCATCTGCACCGAAGGCCTCCTGGAGGCAGTGTCCACCCGCGTCCTCACCGGGTGCCCACTGCGCCCTGAACCACTGCCGAGGGTCACCGGGGGCTCTTCTCTCTGTTATTTGAGAACCTGAGGCTTTGGGGTGGCTCAGAGGGATAGGGACGGTGTATCTCAGCCCCCGGCTCCTGTGAGGACAGAGCCAGGAGATGCGGAGGATGAGCGGGTGGGCCTGGCGGACCGCAGCCGGGCAGGGGGCAGCGTCACGGCACTGTGTCTGGGGGCTAGGCTCGGGGAAGTCCACGGCCCGAGACGTGTGTTCACTGCTCTTTCTTCCACTTCAACAAGTGCAGAGTGCGCTTCTCTGACGGACACGGATGGAAAGAGCTTATCAAGCGAGTCCAATCAGAAATTCAATCTTAAAAGCCCTGAACAGCCACTAGGACAGTCACAGGCCATTTAGAGATTGTTGTCTCCAGGATTCCATTAAGGCTTCTGCGTGACCTTTAGTATGAGGGCGAAGAAAAAGCTCACGACATTAAACAGCAGATACCTGCATTTGGCATGAATATTTATGAAGTTTTAAACTCTTGACTATTCCTGCAGCCAGGAGCTGCATACCTCATCTCACTGAATGTGTGTAGCACCACAGGTATTTCTGATCTACGTTTTTTTTTTCCCCCTTTCACTTACTTTGGTTTCCTTATGATGGTTTTGAGATAGACGTAGTGCACCCTAGCTTAGGAGTTGTTTGATAATGGAAATATTTAGAATAAAATTTATAACCCAAACTTTATATTTATATACATATCACATATAACATATCACATATTATAATATATATTACAAATGTTTATATCAGTAAAAAGAGATAGTTGTATTCTTTATGATTTCCTTTTTTCTATGAACTATTGGAAGAGATTATTTTCTGTGTCCATCAGTCAACTTGGTAAACCTTAATTTTAAAAATTACTTATATAATAACATATTCTTCGACTGCTTGGATTTCTCACATCAATTATTCAATCAAATAGTGTTCTGATTACAATATCTGTCAATCTAAACGAGGTTGCTAACACGCTAATTGCAACACATTAAGTTATCCTAATAATTCTCTCTGTGACACAGTTCCCCACTATACCTACTGCCGCATTTTATGTCGAGGAACATTAGGACAGCGCTTAACTTAAAAAAAAAAAAAAAAAAAACTTAAAAGTATATCTATATAAATCTTTCAGATTAAGGTGACAAAATGTCTAAAATTTTTAAACTGTATTTGTAAGTAGAAATGCATATTTAATTATCAAATTACATTTCGTAAACTGATGTCTTTTTAATTGTATTTTATTTATTTTACAGAATTATAACCCTTTTTTAACTGAGACTTCTGTATGTTACTAGCAAAAATAATGTCTTGAATTTCTCAAGTCACCTTGAGACATATTTTTTCTTTTGAAATCATACTTTTAGTCCAGAGGAATTTAGAATACACTAATTTTACATAATAAATCCTTATGCAATAAACATTAATATTGTCAGCATGTACATATAACTTGGTTTGATATATGCTTGGAAGGACTGATGCCTTAAGATTTATAATTCTTGGGCAGCCCGGGTTGCTCAGCGGTTTAGCACGTGCCCTCAGTCCAGGGTGTGACCCCGGGGTCCCGGGATCGAGTCCCACATCGGGCTCCCTGCGTGGAGCCTGCTTCTGCCTCTGCCTGTGTCTCTGCCTCTCTCTCTCTCTCTGTTTCTCATGAATAAATAAATCTTTTAAAAACTTTAAAAAACAAGATTTATAATTCTTGAATCTTAATTGTTTGAATTGCTCAATTTTTACTAAGGATGCCAGAAGTTGGTCAAAATATCGATGTTCTCTTTCATTTCCCCCCCAAAACATCTATGATTTATTCCAAGATTCCTCTGAAGTACACAGTGTTGGACCTTTGAAGATTGTTTTTCAGGACATTTGTCCTACACACTAAGAATAAATCTGAACTGAAAAACCATGCTGGATTAGTAAAATACATTTCAGGTGAGCATCCTGCATAATAAGCAGAGTTTGCTGATGTCCTGTGAGGGCCTTAACCATAGTCTAAGTGGACACTAATAGACATCCTAATAGCCTACCATTATCAGGAAATATATATATATATGAACTATTCATAAAGATTTATATATATATATTTATTATATATTTATATATATATTTATATACATAAAAGAAAACTATTATATATAGTTTTATATATATAAGAAACTATTCAACTATTATATATATAAATTCAACTATTATATATATATAAAGGATATATATATACTTATATATATATATCTTCTTGGAAATACAGCCTTTCACAGATACATTAACTTTTGTTATACAATAAATATTATTTTTGAGCTTAAGCCAATAGGGAGAGGTCATGAAACCCACATTGGATGATGCCTAGAAAATTTATTTTATGATATGATTTTATGTGAATCTCATGTTGTGGGTTTTTATTTTGTCTATAACATTAAAGAGATGAAACAGAGATAAAATGGTAACAAGATGTGTGTAGTAAAGAATTTGACCTTGCCTAGAGAGAGGTCTAGCCCTCTATTCTGGGAGGGAATTTAGGGCATTCCTGATAGGAGCATCTTTGTTTCATGTGGGGGCGGGCCATACCCGACAGTTGTAGGATGGAACTGGCCATGCCAGAAAGACCAGCCACGGAGGTTCAGGTGGGACCATTGGGTTATAGGATGGGAGTTGGTCTGAATGCTGACAGCAACCACCAGGCATCCATCAATCTGTCATATGACCTAACAGAGCCCCAGCTAAAAACTCTGGCACTAAAACCCAAAGAGCTTCCCAGGTTGGCTACATTCTGGGCTTATGGTCACCCATCAGTTCTGCAGAGTGATGCTTCCACCCTGCCCTAACCCAGGCATCTTTCCCCATGATTTTAATGTGTCCTTTCCTTGTTATAAACACAACCAGAGTAAGACAGCTTAGTGAGTTCTGAGACTCCCTTTAGGAATCCAGCCTCAGCGTGGCTTGGGGGCCACTCTCATACTTTCACTTGATGTCTGGAGGCCGTTAGCTTCAGGTTGGCCAACTCTGGGTAGTACGACGTACCGCGACGTAATTATCAAAGGTGGCATCCCCTCTGAGCTACACCACAAACAATATATTATCTTATTTTCACAAGGTAATTCTAAGCCAGCAGTTATTTCTATTTTTGAAACCAGAGCTTGAAAAAGTGATGAAGCCTTTTTAAGTATTTAATTCTACTCTTTTATTTTTTTATTTTTATTTTGTTTAATTTTTATTTATTTATGATAGTCACACAGAGAGAGAGAGAGAGGCAGAGACACAGGCAGAGGGAGAAGCAGGCTCCATGCACCAGGAGCCCGACGTGGGACTCGATCCCGGGTCTCCAGGATCGTGCCCTAGGCCAAAGGCAGGTGCCAAACCGCTGCACCACCCAGGGATCCCTAATTCTACTCTTTTAATATCAAGCCAGGAAGTCTCTCATGTGTCTATGAATTCAAAGAATTATGGTGAAGATACAAATGAAAAGGGTTTAATTGTGACGATTCAAAGTATTTTATATATATGCAGATCTATGAATTTTTACATGGTGAGTAGTAAAAAAAACGTTTTTTAAGTGTTTTAATAAAAACACCATACATGCTACTACTATGCTTAGTCTTATTTTTTTTTAGAAGATTTTATTTATTTATTCATGAGAGACCAGACAGAGAGAGAGAGGCAGAGACACAGGCAGAGGGAGAAGCAGGCTTCATGCAGGGAGCCCGACCTGGGATTCGATCCCGAAACTCCAGGATCACACCCTGGGCTGAAGGCAGGTGCTAAACCACTGAGCCACCCGGGCTGCCCTATGCTTAGTCTTATAAAGTAATTTTTAAAATGCTGTTTTAGGTATTATTAAAATTTGCATTAGACTAAGATAAGGATTTTTTTTAATTTTTAAAAAAATATTTCTTTTTCTTAAGGAATTTAAAAAATACAGCTGAAGATTTTTTTTTCATATTTTTTAACAATAATATAGAATCGAAAAATAATTTAAAAAGTCCATTGGTGTATTTGTGTTTTGTTTTGTTTTGTTTTTACTTTTTCAGAAGAAATTCAAACATACCTAGTTGCATTTCCCTTTTGCCACATGGGATATACGTGTTTAGCATTTCAAAAGACCGCAGAGTTGGCAATTTCATAATTTTTTCCCTCAAAGCTACTATGTTTACAATGTCTGAATATTAGGCTTGTAGTGACTTTTCTGTTTCATGTGCTGTCCTCATAACGTACTTGATCTATTAACTTCGACTTGATGTTACTTTCAGATTTCAAACCATCAAACAAATCAGATAGTCATACAGAAGCTTCAGAGAAGTGATTCCTGCTCAGACTAGGGACATTTGATGAACCCGGATTCCCTCTATCAACACCGCCTGCCCACCCGACTCCCACGTCTCCTGAGAAACCCTGATCATCACACACCGTTGAACTGCACCACTACATTATTTTCCTAGGGCGGCTTCTACACCCTGTCTTTGCTTACACCGCAGCGAAATGCTATATGTGCCTCAAGGCCCACGACAACAACAAAATCCGTTTTCTAAAATACAGAAGCAATATATGATCGTGGTCAAAGTTTAACAATAAAAAAAACATCTAGGGTACAATTAATAAGCATCCTTCCCTCCACTAATCCTGTAACCCAGTGCACTGTCATTCTAAATACGACTACTGTCATAAAGATTTATCTGGTCACTTCTCAAGCAGAGGCCATCCCTCCACGCGACTCATCAAAACCCTCTGCCCGTGTGTGGTTTTGCATTTATCACTTTGTTTTCTTTGTCATTGCCGTGAGGGCAAGACCTGTTTATTCATCTTTTTAATTTGCTGGTATATGAAATATTCCTGAAATACTAAGTAGAGTGAGTTTAACATAATTGATCCCCAATACGTATTTGCTGAATACGCTAACAGATTCTTTAACACGTCCCTTTAATAATTGATGCACTATTATATACATGGAAAATTAAATTGTTACCCAGGACGATTAACCTACCGTCACATCTTGGAAAGGGAAAATTCCAGTTTCTGTTGATCCCATGCTGACAGGTAAGGACAGGGTGGCCGATTAAAATGTACCCAGGGTAACACTCGAAGGAGATGGATTGGCCCACACTGTAGTCCGAGTTGATCATATAACCGTTCTGGAACGGAGGCGGGTCCGGGCAGTTCTGCAGCTCATAGGCTGAAACATAATCAGGTGCACAGACAGGAAGGTAAGTGACTCTGGAATTGAGAGGACGATGGTCACACGCGGTTTCTTAAGGTGAAGCTTTTCGGTAAGTTTTAAGACATATCTTCCCCAGGTTGCCACTTACCGTCCCGACTGAGTGAAACCATAATCAGTAGCAGTAACAGAATTATACCAACTCCCGCCTACTAAGGACTTACCTGCGTGCTGTAGTAAAGCACATACCGACACTAAATCTGATGGTGTTGACCTTGGAAAAAACAGCAGATGGTGTGAAGTGACATTTTTATTTTATTTATTTTTATTTTTATTTTTTTGTGACTTTTTTTTTAAAAGAAGTAAGACAAATGATAAAAAAAAAATTGCCTCTAAAGAATGTCCGGCGATTGTGGGCCTAACTCCCTTTTAATTTAAATGAGAATCATGCTAGCCCTCCATCCTCAGCGTTACTGACTAGGAAGCATGCGGCTGTTGTTATGTTTTGATCCGTTAATTAATTGTTCCCGACAAAATTTACAAAGAATCTATTCCATTTTCTGTTTTTTTAAAAAAAAGCTCCTGTAGAAGCATTGTGTTAGCAATCACTGTCAGTGCAATCATTAATCAAATACAGTTCGTGCAATAAATAATACCTATCATGACGCTTAGATTTTAAATATGATGGAGTCACTGCACAGTCGACACACACAGTGTCTCTGCAAGTTCCAAAATTGTGAGATGGATTTCAAATTTTAACAGCACGTTTAAACCCTCACTGCAGCTAGCAGATGAAAGAATCCTTAATTTCACTCCTTTCCCATTTCAGCATCCCTCGGCTTCACTTATTATATTTGCACCTGTAGGTCTCTGCACAAGGATCAGACACGCAGCTACAGGCGATCACATGCAAGCAGCAGGGATCAGAGGATGCGCCAGCAGGGACGTCTCTGAGCATCTTGAGACGCCTGCTGGCACTGCCCCCCACCACGGCCCCTGCGGGAAGCTGCCCTCGAGCCCAGGAAGCGCAGGGCGACGGCCGACTGCGCACAAGATCGGAGCCCACGTCCCAGAGGCTGGCGTGCGATGGGACCTCTGCCCCGCCTCGTGCTAGAAAGGGATTCACCGCGTCCCACTTGTAGCACATTTGGTGATGGCAGGGAACGACCCCCAGGCGCGTGGGCACCGAGAGGACGCGGCCGGCTGCAGGGTTCTGGGCCCACCGCCATCTCCGCCAGCTCAGAACCCTCACTTCTGTCAAGTCACACACTTTACCAACAAAGTAGTGAGTTTCTGGTGAAGCCACCGTCGAGCATGGAATCCCTGAGACCGACAGGAGGAGAAATCAGCCCTAAAGGCTTTCTCCCAGATCCGTGAGCATCCGACTCACGATTCCTGTTAATGGAGCTCCAAGCTCTAAGCCGCGTGCCGAACAAGAAGTGCTGTCACTCACAGTCGTGGAATTGGCGATCGAGCACGAGGCACCAGGCACCAGGTCTGCGCAGGCGCGCCCCGGCTTCCTTCACCCGTGGGCACAGCATGTGGCTTCGGCAGCCTCGCAGAGAAGCCGATGGCAGGGGAACAAATCTCTAGCTGCCCGAAGGGAAGAGCACCTGATCCGGTGCGAGAAAATATGTCTTGAAAGAAAATGTCTCAAGGACCAACGGCACGCGTGTCGTTACCGGTTGTCCTTGTGGTCACAACCCGCAGCAAACCTCGGCTCAGGAAGCTGTGAAGTAAGGATGAGGCCCGGGTACCTGGGACCAGAAAGCAAGACAAACGAGCACGACTCTCTCTCTACGACACGTGAAGGGACACACACGTGTGCACCCCACACATGCATCCACACATGTGCACACCCCACGCACGCACACCCCGCATGCACACACCCCACGCGCACACGATCCACATGTGCACACCCCACGTGCACACGATGCACACATGTGCACAATCTACACACATGTACACCCCACAGACGTGTACGATCCACACATGTGCACACCCCCCACACGCACAATCCATGCACACGCACACCCCACACAAGCACGATCCACACACGTGCACACCCCACAAAGGTGCACAATCCACACACGCGCACACCCCACACACATGCACACCCCACACATAGAGTCCACACACATGCACACCCCACATGTGCACATCCCATACACACACATGCCACCCCACACCGACACAATCCACACATTCGCACACCCCACATGTGCATACCCTATATACACACATGCACACCCTACACCTGCACAATCCACACACATGCACACTCCACATGTGCACATCCCATACACACACATGCACTCCCAATATCTGCACAATCCACACATACACATGCACACTCCACATGTGGACAATCCACACACATGTGCACACTCCACGTGCACAATCCACACACGTGTGCACACCCTATACATGCACAATCCACACACACATGCAAACACATATGTATGCACACAAGCACTCACACGTGTACACACACGCACACAGTTGCACATCCATACGTGTTCACTCACAGATGTGTGTACCCCATTCCTTCCCTTTATCCCCCTACCATGCTCCTTCCGGGCCAGCCGGGCAGACACACCGCAAGGCTGCCCACGCCTCCCAGGGGCCACCCCACACTGAGAACAGCCTTCTCCTGAGAGCCAGGGCCCAGCGGCTTTGCAAGTGTCCACTGCGCGTGGCAGGCCTCCCTGCAATCTGGTTATCTGAGTCTGAATTTACTTTATAGACTCATGTTCACGAAAAGAACAGACTCCCATACTGTGCTTCAACTATCAACCAATTTCCTTCTTTATTATACTCTTTCAGGATGAAATCAGCAGTTTGTCCTCATTCTTGTTTTGCTTGAAATATAATAAACTCTGTTGGAGAAATGAGTCCTCTAATACATCACATACAGCGGCTAATAAAAACCTAAGTGTGTGTATATATATATAACAGATGGCGGTTTCCATGTGAGAAGCATCTAATAAAACTGGGTTCAACGTAGCCTCCGCCTCCCCGGGGGGCTCTGCTCGCGGCTCAGCAGGGCCTCTGGGGCATCACCCCGAGCTTCAGTTACCACAATACGTCACAAACAAGGTCCCGTTAATAGAGACTCCTAGTGGTTCGTCACACGGAATAGCACTTAGCACGCACATGTCGACTCACCCCGGGGCACACACCGCCGAGTCGGGGAGCAAAGGTGGCGGAGGCCCCCACGTCCCCCCAGAACATGGCTTTGAAGACTCCCTCGGGTGCTTGACTTCTGTCAGGCGAGCGTCAGGCCGGCCGCCCAGCAGCGGGTAAGGCACGTGCAGTCGTGCACAGGACTCCTCGGGTGCACACCCCACACCTGCACGCTGCACACACGTGCTCCTGCTCCCAGACTGGCCGCGACACCGCCTCGAGGGCAGCCCCCTCCTGCTCGGTGGCGAGGCCAGGATCGTGGACTCGCCCTCAGCCTGGACTATCCCCCGATGCTGCGATGGGCCGTTCGAGCTGCTGGATGGCGACAGTGACCTCGGAGGCCGCCTGGCCTGGGGGGCAGCCTGGGGGCTCGGGGGGTGGCGGGTTCCAGGCCCCAAGGCGGAGGCCTCAGTGGGCCTTCACGCCGTGGAGGGAGAGGGGTGTGAATCCAGAGGAACCGCCAGGCGCCGGGCAGGGGGACGCTGGGCAGGACCCGGGGCAAGTCTGAGCTCCGAACAGTGCCGACGTGCAGCGCGCAGCGCTGTGGCCTCCGACGGCAGGAGCTGAGCCTGGGAGCTCGGCCTCAGGCGGACCCACTACAAGGTTGGCGGGGACCCCGACACGGCGGGCGCCTGTCCTCTTGAGCCCGGGGCGCCCTGGGGGGCGGGGGCCGGGCCTCCCTGCGGGCCGGACAGGGTGAGCAGAGCCTGGCCTTGCCCTCCCGCCAGCACGGGGCGGCTCGGGGCCTCGCGGCGAGGGACAGTCTCAGGGGACATCACGGTCCTGCAGAAAGCGTGGTCGGGCTGCGACGAGCAGTCAGCGAGCCCACACGTGCCGCCCGGAAGGCACCTGCATTGCTTCCCCTCCTGAAGGGAGGAGCCCATCTACGAGCCAATGCCTAGTTTCTCGTAGATTCCATCCACTCAGATTCAGCAGTTTTATGATTGAATAAATGAATAAGACCCAACACATCCCTTCTACAACAATACCGGTGCTTAGTACAGGGAGCAAAAGGAAAAAGGAAAAGAGCGGATCTCTGAACAAAGAAGACATTTTCACTTCCTATGGTGGACGTGATTATCGTCGCCGTTCGGGGCTTGGGGGACATTCCGTCATGACATTGTAATGTCAGAAAGGGAGGCAGAGACAGGAATATCCAACTTCCCCGAACGTCCACTTGGAAAAACCAAAAGCAAGAGTCACTACAATTCTTAATGGCCCCAAACTTCCCCCCCTCATTGTTAAAATCCAAGTACCCATTACGCACGTCCGTTGACCTCCAGCGACCCTGGGTCGAGAGTTTACAGTGTAGGGTGTCATGTGACCGCCAGGGACCTGCGTGGCCGGCTTCCTGGTATCGACCGCAGTTTCCCATCTCTAAGGAACTGATAGATCGCGTGCATGCAGGCCCTTCACTTTCCAGCCTTTGGCTTAGAAACAGGGCCACGGACTCACTTTTATTCAACACAGCTCTTCGCCCTCCATCCCTCAAGTTCTGTAGAAGTCATTTGACTTCTCCACAGCTACATCCACCGGTAGCATTTCCGACCTTTATGCGGCCATAAATAAATGACAAGGCTTGAGAATAAGGGGCACAGCACAGACAGCACGGACAATGACAGCCCTCACCTGCATGACTTATGCATCTTCTGATGAATCATTAATTACAAGCGTGGCTTCCACACCTCATGTAGGGCCTAGGGATTTCTATGTGATTTACAGGTCCGCACTGTGTCATTTCGCCAATTTATAAATTTCACACAGTGAAAAAAAAATTTTCATACAGTGACAAACACTGGTCAGCTAATTATCATCCCTGTCAGATAGGGTACCCTTCCAGAAACTGGAGCACCACAAATTCAGGCTCTCATTTTCTGATTTATTTTTACAGCATTCATTTATAGGAAATTAATTGCCTATCATAAAAAGTTACATTGCTTAGGAATTATTCATTTACTATTTTCCCCTTTTTTTAAATTTATGTAATTAATTCATTATTTTAAATTTTATTTTATTTTACTTTTTATTTTCTTTAATTTTATTTTTATTTATTTTTTATTTATTTTTTTTCTTGGTAAATTTTTTCTTTTGGAGTTGCAACAAGAATACCTTTTTTTTTTTTTTTTTAACATGGATACTTAAAATAGGGTCAGGCATCAAGTAAAACATTTGCTCAGCCAATTATATGTTTGGCCTAGATGAGAATCCACAAAATAAAATGTTTAAAGGCTGCACAGACAGCATCAATGATCCAAGCTCACAGGGGCTAAAGGAAACTTCTGAAGTCGATGCCTTTCCACTCTGAAAGGGGCCGTCACTAGGGCACCTCAGGGGACTGTCCCTCCCTGTGAACCCTGACCAAATGTTTGCAGATTCTGATTCTGCAAGATAAAGGGAAGTGGATCTACAGATATTTCACAAATCACGTGAAATGTAATTCGAAATATTTAAAATATTTAATAAATAAAATAATGTATAATAAATAATATATTATATATTAATATAATTATATATGTATATATGTAATATATATTATATTATATGTAATACATATATAATATATAATATAATATATAATATATGTATATAATATATAATATAATTAATATGTAATATATAATATAATAATAAATAAAAATATTTTAAAAATAATCCTTTGCCAGCCAACTGCAGCTACTTGTGACCTCTTGTCTGGATAATTCCTATTTAGACTTTGTGTGTGTGTGGTGCGTGTCTATTTCAAATCATTCTTTTTGGGTTTAAGTAATTGGTAGCATCAGAGCTATGCAGGCAGGGCCTTAATAACCATTCCCTGGAAAATATCAAGAAGAATAAAATAAAAAAATATTTTTGAACTATGGAGGTTAGAGTCATGCAAGATAAAATGTAGCTTCAAAAACTATACTAAAATATAGTGCCATTCATGGGAATTGGTATCTGAATTTTGGAGGTCAATAAGGAAAGAAAAGTCAGATTTTGAATACAGTATTGAGAATATTCAAAATGGGGAAGATTTTTGAAAAGTCTTTTTGAGACTCTGGGATTCTTGGGATCAACTGAGATTAATCACGCAGTTGGCAGCTTATGGAGAGGAGAGTCACCGTGTATCTCTTTCCTACTGGGTCATACACTAAGATCACGCCGAGTGAACGGTGCAGGTCACCACGTAATAACCCGATTTAAAATGACGATGGTTGTGAATGAAACGTTCACACTTTAACAGAATATACGTTTCAATAGAAAGAGGGGAAGGGTAGATACCAGATATACATAAACATGAAAGAGAAGCCTGGAATTCACAGTAAATACTACTGAGGTTTCAAGTCCAGCCCCGCGGACAGATAGAGGCCAGGACAACGGGAAGGCGTGTGGAGGTGGAACGCTCCTGTCTCGGACACCTGCCAACGCCTTCTCACCCTCCACCAGGGAAGGCGAGGAAGCCCAGCGCACGTGCACACGCACACACATGTGCACACGCACACGCAGGCCCGTATTGCACTCCCAGCAACGTCTTAGGTCCAAGACCTTCCATCCGACAACCCAGCAAGACGCAGGGGACCCCCGCTTGCCTGGCACCACGCCAGCCAGAAATGCTCCCAAGTCTCTCCTCGTCCCAGAAGCCCACAGCCCAACGGCTTGTCCCATGGGAGTGTCAGGACAAAACGCATGGGAGCCAGACCCTGCTGTCATCCTGCGCTAGCCCCGGCCCCTGCCACCCTGGCTGGCACTCCCGGGTCCCCGCCCCCCCCACGGGTGTCCTTCCTCCCTACAGAGGAAACCCCTCTTCTTAACCCTGGAGCTTTGTGATGGTCTCAGGTCAGAGCGCTGCCCTTTGTATGGCACCGTCTCAGGTGACGTGTGTACTTGGCCAGCCTGAGGGGCTGCATGTGACTGGGGACACCAGGGCTGGGTACGCCCTCGCCTCCCCCGGGGAAGAACGAAGGTGGCCCAACTTGCAAGGCCGTTCTCTGGGGGAAAAAGGAGGATGCGGAGGAGGAGGCATGGGATGCAGGCCGGGGGCCCGGCACGACCCCAGAGATGCTGCGGGGCTGCCCGAGGATGATGGCAGCAGGCACGGCGGCAGTGGGGGGCATGAGCGGCACAGGGAGGCGGGCAGCCTGCAAGCCGAGCCCACCTGGAAATAAAGGTGCATGCTGAGCGCTGCCCGGAGGCCTGGCGCCTGGGTGACACGGGGGGCAGGGGCAGCAGGAGGGACTCTGGTCCTGGGACCCACAGAACTTGAGTGCTGGGATGAGCAGGATGGCTGTCCCGTCCCAACCGCCCCAGCCTCCGTGTCCAGGTGTGGAGGATCCCGGGGAACGTGATGATGGAAACGTGGGGCTCCGTGAGCCCTGCACAGGCCATGGCCAGTCCTGGGGATGATCAAGGCACACAGGTAAGGAAGTCCCGTGGCCGTGGAGTCACCACCAGATTGGGCTGTCCCTCCGGGCAGGGAGCAGAGTGCTGCCAGCCCAGGGACCATGTGGGACACACCCAGGGACACGTGACTTGGTGCACGCCCGTGGGGGTGAGGGAGCAGAAGACTCCATGGGCGTCAAGGTGTGGCACAGGCTAAACGAGACTGGGAAAGAGCCGACGGCAAGAGACCAGTAGCTGAGAAACGGGGTCACCAAGGCCCCAGACTGTCTCCCAGAAAGTGGAAGCTGAGGGCAGACAGGGGTCAAAGGCACACTGGAAATTATGTATAAATAGATGTGTGTGCACCTGCATGTATGCACCTGTGTGTGCCTGTGTATGTATATACCTGTCTGTGTACCCGTATGTGTACCTGCACATGTGTACACTTGTGTGTGCACCTGTGTGTACCCATGTGTACACCTGTGCATGTGTGCACCTGTGCATGCACCTGCACTTATGTGTATACCTGTGTGTGCACATGCACTTGTGTGTATACCTGCATGTATGGACATGTGTGTGAACCTGCGTGTTTGCACTTGTATGTGTACACCTGTGTGTGTGTACCTGCACGTGTGTGCACCTGTGTGTGTACATTGGTGTGGATACCTGCATATGTGTGTACACCTGTGAGTACCTGTCTATATACCTGTGTGTGCACCTGTGCATTTGTACCTGTGTGTGCACCTGTGCATGTGCACCTGTGTGTGCACCTATGTGTAGCTGTGTATACACCTGTGCGTGTGCACCTGTGTGTGTACACCTGTGTGCACCTATGTTTGGTTGTGTATGCACCTGTGTGTGCACCTGTGTGTGTACATCTCTGTGTTTGCACCTGTGTGTGCACCTGTGTGTGTACATCTGTGTGTGTGCACCTGTGTGTGCATGCACCTCTCAAGCAGATGACACCTTCCTGAGGGCATCGGGGAGGAGGGAGTGGCCAGGGCGCCGCGGGCACAGGAGTTCGGCCCGCCTCTTCCTCACTGGCCAGCCTTTCTTGCCTCTCTTTTTGCCTCCTCCCTGGATTTTGTATTTTGATAGGCCCCGAATTCGGAAACCTAAACGTGTGTCTTATATTTAAGCAACAACTTCAGTGATGACGTCTAAAACCTCGACATAAAATACCATCCCTTTCTAGTAAGAAAATAGGAAAGCCCCTAACTTCAAAGACAGTCTCTAAGATTAATGAAAGCAAGTGACTTAGTCATGGTCAAAACACAAGAGAGAAGAGCTCTGTTGTTGACATTTTCAGCTTCATTTGATTTGACAATTTTCAAGAAAGGCCAGCTAAATTATTTGGCATGAGATGAAAATTGTGAACTTTTTCCCGTGTCAGAAATGGTTTGATAATGCCTGAATCAAATTTGTTGTAAAGTCTCATGTTTAGACGGTTTAAAAAAAAAAATGTGAAGCTCATTCACTGGATCTGTGTTTTTCTGACATAAGTTGAAAGGGCATGAACAACACCGTTAGATTGTATTTTGAGTTGAGATGAGGCCCAGGGCACGAGAGCCGCTGCCCGCCCCGCTGCCACCGGGAGTCCAGCAACCGCGACTAGTCGGGAAGGGCCCCGTGGGCCAGCGGCTCAGAGGACAGCGACGGGAGGGCTGTGACGCGGGCGGGCGAGGAGGGAAGGTGCGCGGGGGGAGCCCGGGCTCCCTGTCCATGCGGACGGCCCGGCTGTGCCGCGCACCCGGGAAGCAGAGGCCCTGGTGGCCCGCGACCGTCACCAGCGAGTGGGTTCATGCGGCGTGTGCGTTCCTACCTTGGTAAGCGAGTTTAAACCCCTGCCGGTTCTGGGAATGGTCGCTGTAGAAGCGGATGAGCGTCTCGTGTGTCGTGCTGAGCAGGGCGGACGGGGGGTCGGCGCCACTGAACTGCCCGATGGTCGGGCTCGTGTGGTACGGCCCGTTTTGAATTTCCAGGTAGTCGTGATTCGCTTCCGTAGAAAAATTCAGAAATTGAATGTGTGCACCTAGGGAAAAATATGCACAATGAATGAAAGTTAATGACAAAATGTAGCAGGTCAGTGCTTATCGAAAGTGATTGAAATTGGGTTAGTCTCCGTGCACAAGGTTCTCTGGGGGGCCGTGCGGTCGTAGTGGCGGAGAGCACACAGTTCCCGTTCCAGCGCATGTTGGTTCCCCGTCACCTGCACCGCCCACTGGTGGTGTGACCTTTGTTGATGTAATCAATGTCACTAAAATCAAGCTATTTGTGAAATATGATCGCCGGCATTATATCACAGAGCACTACAGGCGAAGTACGCAGAAGAGCGACCGGCGCTCAAGCACGCCAATGGCTGTCCAGCTCTGTACAACTATTCCAGCCAAAAAACCAAGGTTGTAACTACGTCTAATCATCTGCGAGCTACTCTACAACTTTCTCAAGAAAGAAACCCAAATGGGTCTAAAGAAACGCAACAGCCTTTCAAAGTGGCTTTTAAATGGATGATGATCCCACCGCACAAGGGATTTGTTAGTTTTAGCAAGTGATTGCTTCAACTGCGTCATGAGCACATAAAAAAGCAAGTCATGGACGTGGGCAAGAAAGCCAACCCGGGGACCCACTGCCACTGCCACGCTTCCATCCAACAGCCTGGCTCATGTCACACGCCGAGACCGTCCGGATGACCAATGTCACTGCTGTTATATTCATCATAGAGGACAATTTAGGGGAATGTAGAGGAATATTTAACAGTCACTTGTTGCAACTTTGTGACATTTTTGAAAATAAATAAATAAAACGATTGGACAGGTGAGCGAGGTAAGGCTCACGGAGGCTAGGGGTCCCGTCCAGTGCAGCCCGGGGCCAGCAGAGCTAGACCGACACCCGGTGTGGTGACAAAGCGCTGGGTCTGGCGTTCATTTTTACACAAATTCATGCCATTAATTTAGGTCTGTAAAGCTTAAATTGAGAAATCCAAGAGCCATTACCGATTATTCTCCCAACTCATAACAAAAGCTTGACTATGTGCTGTTCCTCTGCTCTTGGTTGGTAAGAGGAGCTTTATCTTTATTTTTCATCTAATGTAGTCAACACAGGCTTTGTGAGTTTAGAAAACTGAAGGCGATGCGTCCCTGGGCTGCCTGACTTAAGTACAAGTACAGAGAGGAACTAAAGCAAACGTGTCTACTTAGGTATTGACGGGAATCGGGGTATCACAAGCAGAACTCAGTGCAAAAGGAACAAGGACAGTTCATGTAACGTAGGAAAGAGACACGCGGTGCTCAGGACATTTGAAGTCAGCCAAGAAAAACGATTTTATGAATTGTGGAGAAAACTTCACGAGAAGGCACAGGAGAGTCAGCCATGGTCCTTTGTGTTTGGCCTCAGTGGGAGGCCGACCACCGCGCAGGGGCTCCAGGTTACCAGCTGACATGTCCCTCACAGGTACCAGCAAAGTCCTTATGAACATCATCATAATTTGACAGGTGAGCAAGGTCAGCAATGTTGGGTGTCACGGCCAGGGCAGCGCGGGGCCAGCAGAGCTAGGCTTACACCCGGGGCTGGTGACAAAGAGCTCATTTTCCTGGTTTAACAAGAGCTAACCCACTCAGGACACTGGAAATGCTCCAGTTCTTACTGGAGAGGACTGATTGTATTAACACTGTTCAACCTTGACTGTAAGAGGAGGGAAGGGGTAAAGGGAATGTAGGGAGCCTCAGAGGGAGCCTGGCTGGCTCATCTGGAAGGGCATGAGACTCTTGATCTCAGAGTCATGAGTTCAAGCTCCACCTTGGCTGTAGAGGCTGCTAAAAAATAAATGAATAAAATAAATTAAAAAAAAATAAGAGAACACAAGAAACTCTAGGAAGGGGTGAAGGAAGCAAATGGCAGGAGCAAAACCTGGTCTGAGGGAAAGATCTTTAACCAGTCAACCAGAACTTAGAATCATCTTACAATGAGTAACTAAATTCATGTGACTTAGTCGGAATCTATAGATAAGCAGCTCATGAGCTATTGGGAAGGGGGGGCCCCATCGGCCTTGGTCTCGGCCACCCCAATGTCATGTGCAATACAGGAGCGGGAAGCAATGCCATCAACTTAAAACATTCCTGTAAATATTTAAAAATGTCAAATAATTCTCTTCGTTGAAGAACCATCAGTGAAATTTTTTTCCCTAAATTTCAGCAAATATGTTGGTCAAAAGAAATTTGGAAGAAGAAAAAAATAAAGAGGGATTGAGAGAGGATGAGACAGAGAGAGAAGGAGAGAGGGAAGGAGAGACGCAAGGAGAGACAGAAGGAGGAGGAGGGAGGAAGGGCTCATGGCCTGTCTCTCCCCCAGTTCTGACCGCTCCCCCCATGGCCACGGGAGCCGAGATACCAGCCCATGTAGTAGGCCACACGTCAGTACTGGCTGTGCCCCGGCACCCCCATTGTTGAATCAGAAACCCAGCTTTGTAGGACGGCCGCCAGATTTGATAAGAGTTCTGTTACTAATAAGGAAACTGTAGTAGGCAACTCTTGTTTTGAGTATGTGACTAGGTCGGGGCCGCTGAGCCCTGTGGTCTACAGAGATCCGGGGACACCCGTCACACGTGTCCCCATGAGGCAGGGTGCAGAGGCTGCCATGAGAACAACCACCAGCAGCCACCGAGTTCCTGCTGTTTCCCTTCATGCCCCGAAGTGCCTGAGTGTGCAGGGAGCTAGGGCGAGGTCAGACGCTTGCGAGACTCGTTCACGAGGTGGGTATCAAATCGAGTAGCAGGAAAATGGCTTACGAGAGGCTCGTTTCAGATGTGCATGCGCGGACCTCAGCGGATTTACCCAGACGTACAGTTTGAAATTCATGGAATGACACAGTCAAGAAAGAACTGGAGGTCAGCAAGCCGATCAAGGGGCAAAGCATTAAAGACGGCCAATATCTCAGAGGGAAGGAAACAGCAAACGTGGCCTTTTTCTGATTTGGAATTAAACTTGAGATGGAAACAGAGTTAGGGCAATTATGAATTTAGGGGAAAAATTAGCATTTTAAGCAGGATAAAGTACACAGCCACGTATCAAACCGCCTCATACACATCGGGAAATGGAACTGAACACAGCCCAGTGCTAATCTGGTTTAAAATGGGATTATTCAGCTATCTGAATTTCAGCGACTTGTGTCCAGTTTGACACCACGAAGCCAAAATGAAGGGATTGATGTAAGCATAACTTAGCTAACCTTTTATTATCTCACAAAACGCCGAAGAAAAAAAAAATGTGTTATTACAACAAGAAAATCAATCTGAACGTCCATTTGGTGGAATTTACCCAGCACAGGATCGTCGTGCCCCTCTGATTATTGTTCACACCGAAAATTAAGTGTCAGTAAACGTCGTCTGCACAAAGACATTTTGGCTTTGGATTTGACAAAACTTTAAATAGTAATGTGACCATGACTCCTGAGTTAAACCCCCATTTTTTAGCTGATAGACCTTGTGAATATGAAGCGCTCTATTTAGCATCCCCTGTGCATAATGAACCCATGGCAAAGGAGATCAGAGTTTCAGAGCCGTGTGAATGTTCCAAAGCACTCGTTATAGCTTCCCTATGCCGGCCCTAGATGGTCAAGGACATGGTCCTTTTGAACAGCGTGGCAGGCAAAGTCGGTGCGGTGGATTTTAAGTATGAAACGCAACGATAAAGCAAAAACAAACAAAAAGCATGGTGGCATTTCTGCTGACGGCTGTGACTTTAGAAAAATCCAGAAAATAGAGACAGGCATTATATGTCGATTACGCTTGTGCCAAAGCCACACAAGACAGCAACAAAAAAGATCTGTGGAAATCATCAGAGAATTTGGGGTAACAACGAAAAGGAGCTCACAGTCAAATAACACCTGCTCTGTATCAGGCATTCGCATTATTTCAGAACAGCCCTGTGAGTGTCATATTTTATGATATTTATTTATTTATTTATTTATTTATTTATTTATTTATTTAATCATTTTTAAAAGGATTTTATTTATTTATTAGACAGCACATGCATGAGAGAGAGCAAGAGAGAGAGGGAGACAGTAGGAGCAGGGGCAGAGGGACAGGGAGAGGGAGAGGGAGAGGGAGAGGGAGAGGCAGGCTCCCCACTGAGCA